>VNKF01008866.1:0-46947 GCA_008044355.1 Drosophila lacteicornis
ACCCCCACCACCACCGCCGCCTCCATGCAACAGGCCAACACATGCTCCGCCTCCCTGCACCACCACCACACCTTGCACCACCACTACACCTTGCACCACCACCGAGACCCCCTGCCCCAGCACCACCGAAGAAATTAGGACCAGGGAGCTGATCTCCCGCCAGGACTGCCGGGACCAGGAGGATGGAACCTTCTTCGCCGACGTGCGCCACTGTCGCCGCTACTACGTGTGCAGCCGCCAGAAGCCGAAGCGCCAGAGCTGCCCCAGCGGCTACTGGTTCGATTCCCAGCTGAAGGCCTGTCGTCTGGCCAAGCTGGTCGAGAACTGTGCCGCCGGGCGCAATTAGTTCTCCAGTGGGACCAGTCCCCCCGACATTGCCAGTGTGGCTGTGCTTCGTATAGCTAACCCCCCTCCCGAGGCAAATTGGCATTAGAGAATCCATTTTTTTTTGTAGTTTTTCCAAGCAAAGCAAATGTAAAATAATTCTTAATTATTCCAAATCAATAAATAAAGGTTTTAATGATTATACATGAAGTAGTGTTGGTTAACTGTGATTGGGTAATCAAAGTGGGACCAGGCATCCCCAGCGTTGCCAGTGTGGCTGTGCCAAATAATAATAAATAAATGAAATGCAACCCCATTTATTTTTTGGAGAGAGCGAACATATATTGAAATAACTGGAATTCGATGACAGATGCCAGTCAATAAACTATCAAATATTCAACAGTTTGGCATTCCAGAAAGAACCAATAACGCAGCATTGTCATAGTCAAATTTCGATGAATCAATTTGGCCAGTTGACTGGCTGCAATTTGATTTACTTTGCCAATCAATCAAAGCATTTATTAATGTCTCTCTCTCTAAATAAAGAACGGGAACGATTAAGATGTCTGGCCAGAGCCGGAGCTCTCGCTGCTCTCGTTGTCCCTTTGAATTGCCATCAATTTGAAGGGGCAAAAAATAAAGAAAAACTTTCAATCAGCCGAACAGAAATTGGCGAAAAAGCAAAACAAGCTCATAAATTTGTCAACACTTTTGGCACCATGCGGGAGGAGGGGTGGCAGAAAAGTATGAGTTTGGTGCACATCCATATCCGTTTTATAGGCGTCAACTTTTCGGTCGAGGACTACTCGGAGGGCTCCAGCAACAGTGCGACAGTTGTGAGTTAGTGTCTGTGGCATTACTATGTCAGGCTATTTATTATATCCCCACTGGAGGACCACCCACTTGCGACCAGGAGCGGGGCTCGGTGCTGGGCATTTGACAGGACAAAGAATTTATTTGTCGATAAGCATCCTTGATGCCGGTGCCGTTCCCGTTGCCGGTGCAGGCCCCCAAGTGGGGCTAGAAAATCTCGCGGAAATCTCTCGCCCAAGTCACTAAATCAGCGCCCGGCAAAAATAGTCATTGATGGTTATTCATGAGTTGTAGGTCTTACTTCAGACTGATATATGTTCGTAGATATCCTCAGATATATGCTGATGTATGTTTCGCATTTCTTACAACACAAATCTCCTAACGAGTTGGTTTGCGGTGGGCCTAAAAGTGTTGAGTAAATATATATCTAGATTCTAGTTCATTATATGCTTTATCTTTCTGTTAAAATATCTAAACAATATTTATTTTGCAAGGACATTACATTTACAAGTCAGAATTTCATTTTTGTGAACTTAATTAATATCCATTTAACTATAAAAAAGGCCAACTTTAGCCTCAAAATTAGAATTCGACAGCACTGGCTGCCTGGCTTACATTCTGTGTTTACCCCCGAGTCAAGGCTTTGGGCACCTTTGTCTCAAGTACAGAGACTTCCCTAATCTAGCTTATTTTTTGCTCTGGACTTGGTTACGAACTCTCATCATTTGACTACTTTGTTACCAAATTTTCTTGCTGTGCAAGGCTGTATTTTTTGATCCCAAATTTCCGCTTCTTCCCATTTTTTTTTTCTTATTTTTTGGGGTCACCAACACAAATCAAAATGCAAAGCGCCACAGCAGAGGGCCGCGTTGTCTCGCGCCTGACTTTTATCATATTTCACTGGGGCATTCGACGACCGCCAAAAAATGAAACCAGGAATACAGAAAAAAAAACAAAAAAGAAAAAACGAAAAGGGAAAAAAACCGGGGTGTAGAAATTGAAACAACAAGGGAAGGACCCCGGCTAAGGATAGTTTTTGCCATTACCAGCAAAACGAGACGGGGCAATAAAATGCATAAAACTTTAAATGCAAAAATGGGTTTTTGGTGGCGATTTCCCACATAAAAACATATATACATATATATAGCTATGTCGCCGTGTGTGTCTCTATATATATATGCATTTAATACCTCTTCTTTTATGGCGTAAAGTAGCGCTCGAATTGTTTTCGCACAGTTGGCCGAATATAACGCATTCGCATTCATACGCACGCTACAAAATCGCACATACGCCTGGTGGGACGCACATAGAAACGCAGCGAGAGACCGAAAGACCGAGAGACTGACAGACAGATAGGCAGACCGACACTCGTGTTCAGTCAACCAAATCGAGCCAGTTCCCGGACTGCATTTCATATTATGGCCAAGAAAAAATGCATGTGCGAATTTCCTTAATAAATCAATCGGTGTAAAAGGTGTAAATGGTATTGAAATTTGGCATGAAAGGGATTAATTTGTACGAGTACTACAAGTAATATGGTATTAGCTTTAAAATAATTTAAATAATTATTTGTTCATGAAAATAAATGGTAGAAAATGGAAATGTAATCGCTCATAAAATAGTCATAGTTAGACTCATGGAAAACTTCAAAACCATAAATAATTAATTTTATGTAGTCTAAATTGTAATTAAACCTATTTATGAAAATATGCCATGTTTACTCAAGTGGCATTTAAAATAAGATTGCAACTCATTCGAAACACTCAAATCCCAGCTATTATTTCCTATTAATATTTTTATTTAATTTTTGTAGTGGCCAGACCTTTTTTTTTCTGCCCACTCATGCAGTTATAAATACAATATGCAAAAAAATGAAACTCGTTCTTTATGCCTCTATGGCCAACAAGGGCAATTGTTTGTGGTCGGTTAATTTATGGCGAGCTAAAAAAGTTAAATACAAAGTCCTCCCGCGCTTCAAAATGGTTTCGGCTTTAGGATGCCTCAATTGTTGGGATTGGTTTGCGGCATTAATTAATATAATTAATAAGCATATTTAACACTTACCGCAAAAATCCCGGAGAGCAATGCCAGCGCGTTTGTTAATCATACGCCATGTCGTCCCCCGTTCTTAGTTTTCTGCATGAATATATTCTAGGTCTCCTCCTGGAAAAAGTTAAAGTGAAAAAAGATTTAAACGTATACGGATTTTCGGCAGGAATTAAGGCAGATCGTATAAATAAATAAATAAAGTGTGCCGGGTCTCCTCCAAAAAAAATTTCACATTTTTTCCCCGTAGTGGGGTTTGCGCATTGAATTTTTAATTGCCTCACAAGGAAAAATGTACAAAATTACAACTAAACTTTAAATTAAACTTGAAACTGCACACACACACACACACACACACGGGAGCGTCCCTCAGGGGTGGTTACGGGGTAAGGGGTGCTTTCTGCTGGAGTATTTCGTGCCCAAAGTACCCTCAGTTTATAACGAGCTCAGTTATTTCAATTATTAATTAATATCTCGCAGTGGAGAACGATGCAGACAGGTAAGAAATATACAGTAAGTGTACACGGGAAAAATAAAATAAACTAAATATGTAGTTACTAGTTAATATTAGAAACTGTTTACGAGGTATGAATGTATAAATTTATTTCTTTATTAGAGAACTCAAGTTGTTTCTAGGATATTTAATATTCCAGTTATGGATAGTACAAAATGTACTTAAATAAGTTTAAACGAGCTAAGAACGTAGTTCTCAGTTATTTATATTGTTTTATCAGAGATCTTGAGATATATTTTTTACACATTGAATAGCCAAAGAATGCGCATTATAAATATTTAAATATATAAGCCAGACTGCTAAAAATGTTTAAAAAAAAATCACTTCTTATTATTTTTAAGGTACTGAGGACCTTAGAATTACCTATAAGAATAATCAAAATAATGTCCTTAATTTTCCATAAATGTAACAATATAATTAAAGACTTGGGATGCCTTTTTCTTGGCTAACCATTCATTTAATCGCCTTTATCTTGTTTATTTTCAGTGTATGATATGCATAGTATATACATATATACTCTCCTTATCTCCCTTGCATTCGCGTACAGTTGCCGTTGAAAGTTTGCCACCATTTGGTAAGTGAAAGTTGAACGTAAGTAAAATAGTTTTCAGAGCAATTGAAAAACGCTCAACGTAAAAACTTTTGTGCAGTTCATTTTCATTTTTCCCACTTGCCTTCTATTCTGGCTGTTGTTGTTGTCCTCTGTGGCAGCAACTTTGCGAATGAGAATCTCAAATAATATTTTATTTTAATTTTATTTCGTTCACATATTTCCCGTTTGGAAGCATACAAATTCAATTAAGAGCAAATGACGAAAACTTTCGGCGGCACACACAAAAATTCCCAAGAATTCTGAGGCGAGTCTCAGGCGAAAAAGTAAAGAAGCTGAACGGAAATCAAAACTTTTGTCACCTGATATCACCTGGACGTCAACAAAAAATGAAATTGAAAGAGTAGGCACAGGTAATGAAAAATTCACTTGAAATCGAGAAAAACTTATAATGGGCTTTTCTTTATTTTATAATTATAAATGTTTGGAGAATATTTTAAAAAATGTTGTATGCAACAGAATCATTTAATTTCTTTATTTTCCTGCCTCAAATTTTGGGTAAATATTTTAAAATATATAATTGCAATTTAAATCTTATTATAATTATTGTTACTTAAGATGTAACCTCTTTAGACATAAATAAATGGTTTAAAATGGTTTCTCTTGAATCCTAATTCCCAATAATCCCTATTAATATTCCTTAAGTAATTGTAGGTTACTAAAACAAAATTAACACTGCAGCTTAGCTTGAAAGAAATATTTGAAAATTTAAACTCTTGACATAAATAATTTTAGTGTTTTTTTCTGTGAGCTTACTAAAGCTTTAATAATAATAGTCCCTAAAAAACGCCAAAATAATTCCAAGTTGCTAAGAAAAATGTACACTGTAGTTAACCTTGAAGACACACACACTCGAGTGGAAAATAGAATTCCCAGCGAGGTGTTGGGAAATTCACATTACGCGGCAGCTGATTAACAGCAAGAAAGGACGATAAAATGACGCGGTGATGGCGGCCAGAGTGAAAGTGAGAAAAGTGCGTTAAAGAAAATAAAATAAAACCAAATAAAAAATATAAGACTCAGATGCCATAACGGCAGAACGGCAGAACGGCAGAGCGGCTGAAAAATAATCAGACATGTTTGCTGGTGCCGCTGGCAAACACAAATTCGTTGGCAATTTATTATTAGAAAGAAGCAGACGATGCCACGAGGCCAAGAGACAGAACAGAGAATCGGAGAAGCCGAGAAGCAGAGAAAGAGAGAGGCATGCGACGGAGATAAGCTGAGAGAAAAGCCAAAGAGCCGATGCTGCGACTGCAGCGGTCGCAGGGCCATGACAGCTGTTTATGTAGCTGTCGCAACGACAGCGACATCAGCATACCAGCAGCCACATCGGCAACATAGCACAACGTACTTGAATAGTTGTAGTTCCCAACTAGTTCGATACCCTGCCCTGCCCTGCCCTGCCCTGCCCTGCACGGGGAAATACCATCGGCAAAAGTAGTCCTCATAACAAAATTGTTATTTCGCTTATACTGGTAATAGGAACTTTTAGAAAGAAAACTGGGTAGTACAGCTCTTTACTCTC
The DNA here is from genome assembly GCA_008044355.1 of Drosophila lacteicornis. Classification (NCBI taxonomy): domain Eukaryota; kingdom Metazoa; phylum Arthropoda; class Insecta; order Diptera; family Drosophilidae; genus Drosophila; species Drosophila lacteicornis. The sequence continues at coordinate 5,836 of VNKF01008866.1, forward strand.
TGCTATAATTATTATTTTCCTATTCGGAACTCCCTTTCAATTATTGATTTAAAATATTAAATGAATTAATAGATCCTAATTTAATAATCAATCCAATATAAATATTCGGGGGTGCTCCACAAATCCCTAGCGTTTTAAAATCACTTCAAAATGTGGCCAAAACTATGCTATACAATGTGACATCGTTAAAGAGAAAAACTTACACTAAATTAAATATCTAAATGATTTTGTTGTATTCTTTTAATGACCGATCTAGAGGTTTACAATTTTAAATAATAATAATTTAATATTTAATCAATAAAAGTGCATTTACATAAAAGAATCTTAAGTAATTAGGTATGATTCTTATAAACTTTAATTTATTAAAGTTCATTTAATATAAAAATATTTAATCAATAAAAGTGCATTTACATAAAAGAATCTTAAGTAATTAGGTAAGATTTTTATAAACTTATCAACTTTAATTTATTAAAGTTCATTTAATATAAATATTATGTTGCATACTTTTTGGGTAACTGAAAGAAGGATTCGAAATCTCCAAATATTTGTAAGTTTTAAGGTTATCTTAAGTTTTTAAGCCATATTTTATATCAAAAAATAATAAATAACTAAAAGTTACACCTAAGTTCTTGTCACTATATATTATTATTATTTTATTTCGAGTTAGCAGAGCGAACATAGCATCATCTGCGTCTACCAGACACCTTAAATTCATTCTCAATTATCATCATGTTTTAATTAAATGCAGAACAAGAGCACATTCTCCGGCTTCATCGTATATGTACATATATCTGAGTGTATGTATGTACATACCCACTCGTTCTATGCCCCGCTGCCACCGCGTAGTCTATGAGAAATAAATATTTGCCATGTTTATTATTATTTCAGAGCAACAACGCGATAGTCTTCTCCACCGGACTCGGGAAGGTGGCAGATGGAAGATGGAAGATGGAAGAAGCTGGTCAGACACGCGCGCCGCCGCCATATGCCCAAAGTCTCATCTTCGCAGTGTTCATCGGTCGTTGAGATGCCGCCACTGCCACCGCCGCCACCGCAGCCGCCTTTGCCGTAGCCGTTGCCTAGTCAATATTTCATTTGGCACTTGAACCAAATTCTTTTAGTTTGCTGCGAAGGTTGACGTCTCGGCTGACGTCAACGTCATCAGTATTAGTAGCGATGGCCCACGATTATCGATACATATTAATCGGTTGTAGATAAGTAATTCGATTTGTATCCGATTAATAAATACTTTGCAATATTAAAATACGTTGCAATTAAATATTTTGCTTTGCACGAATGATTTCAATAAAATATTGCATTACAAAATACTTTAAAGCTTACAAAATAATTTAAAGTACACAGTCCACCTTTAGTATTGCAGTTTGCTTTGTAATTTCGCTAATTTAGCCCAAAGGCAAGCCAAAAAATAGGTTGAAATCTATATTTGGGCAAATAAATATCGAAATAAAACACAAAAGATTAGACAGAGAGAGAGAGAGAGGGAGAAATTTAACAATTTCTGTGTTGACAATGCACGCTGGCCGGAAAGCTGGTACAAATAATGCACAATTACAAGAGAAATAACAAGTTGATTTTTATTCCGCAACATGATATGATTTCATAGAGCAGAAACATTTGGCAATTTTCTAAAATTAAATATATGTGTATAGTTTGCCCAGCAGGGGACATTTGCCATATTTTTTATTTATTTTTTTTTTATCAGAGCCATGGGAACTGGACTGCAAATTTTCGCATTTTGTTTTAATTGATAGTAACTTTTTGGTTTGGCGAGACAATTACAAAATACACAATTAAAATGCTGGATACTTGCCCTGGGCATCAAATATTTGTTATTCGCCTGAACATCGTTATATAATTATGTTTAATTGCAGTAAAACTGGCCGAGAAAATGCCTTACACAAAAATGCCTTAGAAATATGACTTATAACTAATTGCCTTCTCTTTTTTATATCATGGCCTTTTCATTTCCGAAAACATTCACTCAAGACACCGCAATCAGGTCATATAGCAGACAGTTCCCACAACAATGTGCAGATACACTGAGAGGAATGTGCCTTACCTTAATTTGAAATGCTTTGAAGTGGCTACAAATTAAAGTATTTAAAAATAAAGCTAAAATTCATCAACTTATTACTATTTAGTATAATTTTAGCAAATAAAAAAATAAAAAAACCATAATTATAACAGTGATTTTCCTAATTTTATATTATATTTTTTCTCCGTGCCTTGCCCACAAATAAATGATATTTTCCATTTTAAATCTTCTGCCTTTGTTGTGGCATGAAAGAAGAAAAAGTCAAAACCTCATCAAAGACAAAATGTTCAAAAAAATAACCCAAGCGAACAGCCGTAAAGTGGTTAAGATATTTATTCGAAATCTATTCCCTGCGACACAGCAATTGGAATTTATTGTTAAAAAATAAATAAAGAATTAAAATTAAATCAAATAAATAACTGCCGCCGAGAAGAAAGGCACGAAAGAAAGAAAGCAAGTCAAGGAAGGCGAAAAGTGAAAGGCAGTAGTTTATCTCCTCTCTCCGTTCTGCGCCCCCTTTTCCCATTTTTCTTTCATTGTGGAAATGGACATGTTGTTTTTCCATTTTCATGCCATTTTGCATTTTGCCCCATTCCCAGTCTGCATTTTATTTTATTATTTTTGGTCAGTTTGCTTTCTCTACTTGTAATGAAAGCGATTACACGCCGACAGTAAAGCAGACGATAATCAGGAGCAGGCAGACCAAAAGCGGTGTGGGGGGGGGGGAAAAGATGGCAGAAAACCATTTCCTGTGCCTCCGCCATTTCCCTTTTCGCCGTTCGCCATTTCGCTTTTGGTTTGCAGTATTTCTGTAAAGTTGTCTCGGGCAAATTTATGACATTTATTGAAATCGTTTTTTTTTTCCATTTCTTTTTTTTTACAGAAAAGGCAAAAAGCTTTTCCTCCGCTCCTCCTTTGCTGCTCTGATTAGTAGTATGGGATTTCGTTTATATTGTTAGGTACTTCCACCCCAAAATCCAGCTGCAATTAGTTTCGCATTCAGGGAATTGTACCCCAAAAAGGAAAGAATAAAAAAAAAATGCCAAAAATGAAAACAATAAAATGGCAAATAAATTACAAGAAATCCCCGCAAATGAGAGAACCTGTTGCTCGGAGAACACAAAAAGCCAGAGGGGGGCACTAAAGCTAACCAATAGCAGGGAAATCGTAAAAGGAAGTTCCGGGCTTACCCACAAAAAACTTGCGGCTTAATTCTATTGAAATAAATGAAAGCAAATATTAAAGCAAAGAATGTAATCACAGCGAATTTCGGGAGAAAAATAAACCTAAATGAGGCCCAACGAAATAATGGAATAGAAAATGAATGTAAAATTAAGAAAATTTAAAGAAATGGCAATAAAATATGCAAAGTCTTTAAATTATTCAGGATTAAGAAGTGTTTATAAAATGCTAAGATCTTTAAATTATTTATGATTAAGAGGGTTCTATAAAGTGCAAAGCAAATATGTATAGTTTATTTATGGTAATAAAATCCAATTTAATTCATAAATAAAATACTAATATTTGAGCCTAGAATATTGACTAAAAATTAATAAAATTCTCCCACTTATAGCTCCAAATATAAGCAAATATTTTCCTTATTCCATCAAAAGCCTGGCTAATAAGATATTAATTACTATCAACCTTTAGCCCATTCTCCCTAAAATTTGCCGAAAACAAAAGGAAATTGAGAAAACCCCGAATGAGAGCATCAAGAATGTATGGAAATGAAAATAAAAAGAAAACTAAGAAATCGACGAGGGCGCCGAAAGTGCGTGCACAGCCTTATAGCGACAGCCTTGGGCCACATATGTGCGAATGGGAAAAGAGAAAAGCCAGACGAGATAGATGTATGTACATAATGCAAAACTTTGTCAAGAGAGTGAGAGAGAGAGAGGCTGGCTAAACGAAAGAGAAAGAAATAGCGCCTATACGACACAAAAAACAAAAAAAAACGCAGGGAAATGTAAACAATTAAAACTAGGTAAATACTGAGGGAAATAAGGGGTAATAGGTGCCAGTTGGCACAAAGAAATAAATAGATTTCATATATTTGAATGTTAAGAAATATAAACATTAAATTAAATGATTTGCCTTGATATTAAATAAATTGAAAAACAAGTTAGATACAACTTAGATACCATGGAAGATTAAATCTTGTTTTTTGTAACCATTAAATATATATAAATAATATTAAAAATAAAAGTTCCAACACCTGCTTACATATTATTTTTTCTTGTAATTTAACATGGCTTAAAATCATTCTATCAATATTATTTTGAAGCTTTAAGTAATTTAATAAATACAAGATAAAAAGGTATTTTTAGATTATTTTTGTAATAGCTTAGCTTATTTATTTTATGGAAATCCATAATACACTTAATATTCTAATCAAAAAAGTCCCTGACCTTAAGGTAGCAAGGAGTTCAACACTCTCGAAGGTACTTGATGTCTGGTTAGGGTATTTTTCTGAACAAAAAAAAACTCGCAACGAAGAAAACCTTCGTCAAAGTTGGCGCTATGAAAAATTCTGCTTTTGTTGTTGTCGTTGTCTCTGTTGTTGGCTCAGCAAATCTTTTTCAATAACAGCAACAACATCGACAGCAACAACAAGCCGCCTATTACGCATATGTAATAATTTTCATTTTCATTTTCATTTCTCCGAAATGTTCCCCTCTTTTCTTTGGCTTTTTTTGCCTGTGATCACAGCTGTGCCGGACAAGAAGCAGGCAAGGGAAATGGGAAATGGGCAATGGTGAATGGTAAATGGAAAATGCGAAAAGGAAAACTTGATGGCAGGCGTTTAATTCTTGCTCTTGTTCTTGTTGCTGTCTTTTATTAATGAATTTCTCTCAATTTTCCCCGTCCTTGTCATCTCTTTTTTCGTTTTCATCTTCTCTGAGTTCGTGTCGTCGGATTTTATACGTTTTTCCTCTTTTTTTTTGGTGTGCTCTTGTTTTTTACTATTTGGGCTATGTCTAAAAATATGTCTGCCAATTCGCTAAGTGGCCCGAACGTATCTATACGGGATACACAGAAAATACAGTTGAATTCCCAATAGAAAATTGCCCCGATCGAATGAATTTAAAGATTACACAAAAGACATTCTTTGTTTAATCAAATGAAATCTATTTTTGGCTAAAAGTTTCAAGCGCACTATCGAAATATATAGTAAAGATTTAAATAAAGAACGTAGGAGGCTCAGAAAATTTAAAATAAAATTATTAAATATTTACTGGATTTTTAGAAAAATTATAAATAACTAACAAGTTCGATAAAAGCACTTTGGCACTTGAAATAAATATTCTCTCCCCATGAAATGCATTGTTTTATTAAGAAAAAATCTAAATTAGGCCAAAAACAAGCAAGACACAAAAAGAAAATAATGTAAACAGGCTTACATTTGAGAAAATGGATCAACAATATAAATATTTCGACACATTAAGATTATATCCTTTTTCTTCCCTTAATTGTTTACCACCAGGTTACTTGCAAGCACTTTTTACACCTTCCAGATTATTCCGGATTATAATCTCGCCTTCGGCTCATTAAAGGCAAATTACAACGCGGCTGTAAATGCCAATTAAATGCAAATTTCTTTCAGCCGCATTTGGGTTTTAATTTGATGTTTATCTTCCCACAGATTATGATGTTCCTTATTTTTTTTCCGGCCAAATATTTGGTATTTGTTTTGCTACAGAACTTGAACATTTAATTGTTTTGTTTAACTAATTGATATTGTCACGTTAGCCTAATTAATTGATCAATATAGGCAGCGGGGGCGGGGTAAAACAAATGTATTATTTTTTGGGGAAACCGGGAGACATGGAAAAACGATTTGTTTACATTGCGAAGCTGCTGCTGCTGCAACTTGAATAAAATTTGCATACATTAAATAAATAAATAAATCTATGTGAATATCTATGTGTATTACTATTTGTGATTGGCTCCACCGGTTGTCTGCAAATTTTGGATTTTATAATTTTAATATTGATGTTATTACGCCGCTGCGCTTTATGGAAAATTTCTCAATTTTTGGCGCGCATTTTTTCCATGCCGGCACACACTTTTCACACAAATTCAAATCACAGTTGCACCAAAAAAACCGCACAAACAACAACCAAAAAAAAAAAACAGATTTTACATATTTTTAAAAATAACTTCAAATCAATTCAAAGCAACTCTCGCGAGTGATTCTTTGTTTGGGTTCGCGATGTTTTTGGTTGTTTACTCGGATTTTGCCGGATTACAAAGCACAGCGCGCCGCGTGTCCGTACACGTGGCCAGCTCGACGTACACTGAGGCGTATACGCAATGTCGGAATGTCGGAACCAGCTCTGCATCGAGTCTGTTACTCGACTGTTGCCGGATTCTGCGATGCGATGCGATGCTACGGCTGCTTCTTCCACTCCGCACGGATGCGGATGCGGCGCCCCATAGTGCTGTCGAGTCGTCAGGTTTTCCCGCCAGATCTAGCGTTTTCAGTGAAATTTTTTTCACGCTTTAAGAGAAATTTTTTGTAGACTAGATAAGTTTATTTAAACACCAACCGGTATAAATATTAAATAAATATCCTAATAGTTTTGCTTATTCAGCGCTTGTATTTTAGCCCAAAATCCATTAAAGGTGGAATTAATTTATATTTCAGCCGAAATATATGACAACGTTTTAAATTAAAATTTAAGATACTACGAACCTCGGATATAAGCTTAAGTATTTACACAGGTATCCAAAGTATTTATCGTCTGAGTACTAAATTTGTGACCATGTTCCCTGTTTTATTGAGTTATCTTTAACTTCGATAAAGATTTTTTCCATAGGTGTTCCTAACTAATTTTATAACTCAGAAACATAGTTGTATTAGACCAGCTAAAATAATTAATTGACATATTTTAGGGATTGTTAAGTTGGTAAGGTTGGCAGGTTTAAGTCTTTTATATGTTTTCAAAATATAATGTTAAATTGCGGACCTATTCTGACCCATTAACTATTTGTTTAAAATAAAAAAAAAAAAAAACCTTTAAGGCAAAAATAAAAAAATAAGGTGATTTAGCTAAAAAATAATGTTGTAAAGTCTTATAATGCAATCTGTAACAATGGTGGGAAAACTCGCTATTAGATTATCTGATACCCGATAGTCAATAAAAAAGATTATGTAATTTAAATCATTATATATTTTATAGGTAATGTATTAACTTTATATTAAATTTAAATCTATATATTTGTTTATGGAAAATTTTATTAAATCATGCGCCAAACTGTATATATGTATATTAAACTGTATTAAATATTAGAAAAATTAATTCATTAACTTTCAGGTGTTTAAAAGACAGACAAAAGGCAGTTAATGCTGCTGTAAGCTTGCTTTCTCTACTTTAAACCTTGAATTAAATTAAATTATTATTTATAAATTTTACCTTAGTTTCAGCTTTTTTTTTTTCTTAACTTTTCACTCTCAAAAGTTTGGCATCTCTGGGATTGTCCCACAAACGCTCAATGTCGAGTGAGTGGAAACACGAAGCAAGAGCCGAACAAGGCCAAAGGGCGCTCGGGCAATGCCTGCTTTTTGGCTCAAAAGCATGCTCCCTCGGTTCGAGTGGGAGAGCCGAAGAGAGAGAGAAAGAGAGAGAGAAAGAGGGAATCTGAGTGAATTGTAGATTTTTTACTCATTTCCGCCGGCACTTCCGGCATCGTCCTGGCCCAAGGAAGTTGTAGCCTCGCTGACAACGGCAACAACGGTCTGATCCTATTTTTCATACATACTTATTTCTATTTCTATTTTATTTTATTTTATTTCGGGGCTGGATTTTTTGTCAGATGACATTCTTGGATCACAGACTGCGGAAAATATTTTGGAAAATGTTTGCCGTTTGTTGCAGTTCCCTTGTATTGGCCTAAAGCGATTTGACATTGCTGACTCGTATTCCACAGGAGCTAACTGTGGGCTAATACACCCTTTTGGAGGAATTCTCGTTCGACTTTTGTTGGGGAAATACTGAATAAACTCTAAACTGTCCAGCAAAGGATGTAACAAACATCCAGTCTTAACTAAAAAAAATTCCCCAAAATATCCAAATGGCTTTCATAGTCGTTTCTCTATTTATTCTTGGCCGTCAACTAATATGGCAGTCAGATTAGACACCTTAATACCCAATTAACCCTGTCCAAAGAGTATTTTTATCACAGTCTCTCCTTCTCCCGAAAAACAAGGTCCAAACAAAAAAATCCTGCTTGCCTTAACGCGCAAACACACACAAACACTGAAAGAGACTGCGTTTTTACAAACAGGACCTAGGACAACTGAGACCACACGAAAAAGCCGCAGGAAAGGCGGCCACGGATAGACACGGGGGATGACAAGAGACGTTCTTTTTGGTTCAATTTGCTGTTCTATTTTGCCGCTTCCACAGGCCACAGGGCAACAGCAACAAACACAACAAGAACAGGGGAAATGCGGTCAAAGGTTGCTACAGTTACAGCCAAATGAGTAAGATGGCAAGCGGGCAAGAAGAAAAAACACCCACAAAATGGCAAGGCAGCAAAAGGAAAAAATACCCGAGACTTGCCATACCCTGTACAGTTCGAAGGCAATAAAATTATAGGGAAATATATCTACCTAATCCTTGGAATTATCTTAAAATTTATATTAATTGTTTTAGAACTATTCAAATTTTCTAAACTCTTTCTCGATGGCTTTTGCTTGTACATTGCAGGCAAAGCGTGGGAGAGAGAGCTAGAGAGTAAAAGCAAGCAGCCTCAAGAGAGCAAAGCTGCTCTCGCTCTTAAGGCGTTCACTATTGCTTGTACATTACAGGCAAAACGTAGAAGGGAATACTGCTTTTGCACTTAAAGCGTTCACTAAGGCTTGTACATTGCAGGCACAACGTCAAAGAGACAACTGCTTCTGCACTTAAAGCGTTTGCATTTGCTTGTACATTGACGGCAAAGCGTAGGAGAGAGAGAGCTAGAGAGAGAGTGTGCAAAAGTAATCTCCACAAAAGCAAGCAGCCTAAAGAAAACAAAGCTGCTCTCGATCTTAAGGCGTTCACTATTGCTTGTACATTGCAGGCGTCAAAGAGAAAACTGCTTTTGCACTTAAAGCGTACGCATTTGCTTGTACATTGCAGGCAAAACGTAGAAGAGAATACAGCTCTTGCACTTAAAGCGTTCACTATTGCTTGTACATTGCAGGTCTCCAGAATGAATATTTGAACAGGCTTTTGAGAGGGCATACCCTCTGCTATAGGGTATCCAAATCCAAGGCAGCTGTTGCTTGCCTCAATAAGGAATAATTTGGCCCCGTCTCCGGGTTATCCCCGCCTCCAGGACTTTTCCTCTTCTATGTGTGTGCCTCTGTGCTTTATTATTTGCCTTTCGAATCTAATATGTATAATGCCTTTGAGTGTGATTAGCAGCCATGTTCGATAATAACAAGAAAGTACGCAAGGTCCATACATGGGTCACATTCTCCTCACGAATAAAAGTTTCCAGTTTATCCACAAAACATACACATTACAAACACACACACACAGCCACAGCCACCCACACAACATGTTGTTTGCATCTGGCAAATTTATTCGCAATCAACGCTATTAAGTGTCAATCGACTGCAATTATTAATCAGTCCGTCTCCAAGGATCTAAGGAGCCGAGGAGTTTCGTTCTGCTTGCACAAGCAAAAAGGGAAAAGCAAGAGATAGAGCAAGAGCAAAAGCAAAAGCAAAAGCAAAAGCCTTAATTACATAATCAACGAAGCTGGCCCCAAAAGTTATGCAAGCACAAATCCAGAGATTTCGGCATGTAATTGTTGGTGTTATTATCCGAAAGCATAAATGAATTGGGAAACACGATATAGTTATGCTTGATTTTAGGCCTAAACAGGCTCAGTTTCCATTCCATTCTAATTAGAGTTGGCAAATCAGAGCAGGAATGGCTAATCTGGAATAAAACTAATTAATCCTTGTGCTCAAAGTGCGTAAAATAATAGCACAGTCGTGTATTTGGCATTTATCTGAATTGATTTGATAAATGTTTCAAGGTAAAATCGAATTTGTAATAGTCACAGGATCACACAAAAGTCAACAACAACTTGGTTTAACTTGGTTAAATAATACATTTCCTGATTATCATTTAATATAAAGGAGGAATGCACAATATTAAAATTTTGAATGTTGCCTTTATTATTTAATAACTCCCAATCATCCAGTTAAATTAAATTTTGTAAAAACCTCCTCTCAAGGATTACTACATACATATTTAATTTAATTTAATCTAAGAATGCGCTCACCAAGTTTGGTAGCTTTAACTCTTAGGGACTCTTGGTTCGGATTTTCTAACAACTAAACTAATAACATAACTTAGTTAATAACTATTTAGTTTCTTAAGCACTGCAAGTCCACAATCGAATATCACAAACCTCAATCTAAGTTGGACGCATGCAAAAACAAACAACGATTTACTCAACAAAAAGTTTTTTTTTTTTTTCTTTTCTCAGAAATTACCACTCCCTAAAAGTTTCGAGTTCAATAAAACCCTACAAATTCTGAATGTATAATTAAAATTCTATTTTTGATAATTGGTAAACTTGGCTTAGTTCAACGAGGCAAAACTTTGAACAAATGCAAAATGGAAAATACAAAAAAAAAAGCGGCGCAAGCAAGTCAACAAAAACCGAAAAGGACAACCGAGAGTTCCACAATTTCCCGCAGCCCCATCCCCGACATATACAGGACAATGGCTGTTTTACTGAAACAATGAATACAATAAAATGAGCACCTGTCGACGGCAATTCAAGCGGGGAATCTAGAGTGGAAAGCACTGGGAAAAAATAGGGAAACATAAGCTCCCATAAAATAAAATGGTTTATATTCCCTTTAAGCTTCTAACCTTATATATTTTAGAAAAAAAAAACATAATTATTAAACTTCATATACTGAAAATAGATTAAAGGTAAAAACCATAAGGCGACAGAAACAGCATGTTCTGGACACGATCTTTGTTGGATTTTCCCTGTATTTTCCCAAGTGCACTAGTGCAAGTTTCATAGCTAGAACTCAATATATATACATAGTATATATTCTCTTACTGTTCCGGAAACGGTGTGCGAAAATGTGGCCATCGGCGTATTAAAACAACAATGACCGGCGCTACTATGCCGCATAACCCACTGAATTGTCAGGCTTTTCAGTTGGCCTGCCCGCGGGCTCTTTCGCTCAATGTCCCTGGTCCTTGGCCAGCATATTGCCGGTGGACTCCCTCCCTTGCCAGCCATTAAACACCTGATGAGAATGCTAAAAGGCAGCAATCGTAGAGCCCGAGAGCCGCGCCAAAGCACAGTCTGCAGAAACAATAACAGCGGCAATAGCGGCGATAACAGAGCCATCAACAGCAAACAGGAAAAAAATGCACCAACAAAATCATAGAAAAACACAAAATTGACAGGGAAAATATCAACAGAAATTGCCAGAGCAGAGATATCTAAACGGTCAACAAGTGAGCATGAGCTATAGATACAAATATTAAAACAAAAATAGAGAGAGCACAGGCAAAACATGGAGAAATGTTGATCGAGTTACAATAATAAAGAGATTGAAATAAAGTTAAAATATAAAGACAAAAATTGATAAAAAAAAAAAGTAAAATAAATACAAATCGGACAAATATTAATAAAGTTAAAGTATTAAAGAGATCCACAACCCAACAGTCGACAAATGATTGTAAAGTTTACCACAAAAAAGAAAGGCTACAGCTTTGTACATAGAACTCGTAGAAATAATATAGAAAAACATTTTTAAACATGAATTTAAAAAACTTGTATTAATAATAAATAAACTAATAAATACAAGAATTTTGTTTATGTTCAAAGAATATTTAATATAAGAGTCAAGTAGTTCCAAGAATATTAAATTCTTTAAGGGCCGGTTTTTCAATGTCAGGTTAAATTTTATCATTGTCAATTTACCTCATTGACAAAAGTTCGCCTGACATTGAAAAATCGGTCCAAAGTCTAGCTTCTTTAAAAACCAAACAAATAAAACTCATCGAATTAGAGCTGGCATAACATCGATATTAATCGATTTGAAAACGATTTTTGCACACAAGAACATCGAAAATCTTAACATTACAAAACTTCTTGAAACTTCATGATTAAAATCAATAAGTAAAATTAAACAAAAAACTACTATTACCTTTTTTTGATACTGTTTCTTTTTAAGTTTATGTAAATGTTGTTTACAAAGTAAACAAATAAATGATCCAAATTAGCAACAAATTGTGCTCAACTAATTTCCATATTTTCTTTAAAAAAAATCCCGCGAACATTAGCCTGAAAACGAACAAAAAAGCCAACCAGCAACAGCCAAATTAGCAACAATAAATGCAACAGCAGCAGCAACAGTAAAACCAACGACAGTGACGACATCAACAGCAACAATCAGGGAAAAGGCAACAGCAACTACCAACTGGCAACTGGCAACCATTCCGGGAATCCCCCTTGGACGTAGACGACCAGCAAGGATTGCACAAAATTGAAAAATTCATAACTGAACGGCCAAAGCTGTGAATATAAAAAAAAGGGGACATAACCATTTAAGCCAGAAACCAAAACCCGAAAGCAACAGACAACAGAGAGCAGGGAACAGAATACAGAATACAGAGAACGACATTCAACACACAACAATGTTTGGAACCGCAAACAGCGGCAACAGAGGCAACGGCAGCGCCAGGTGGCATAAAACATGTCGGCCCCAAAAGGACTCGGCCATGTGTCCTGCGTCATTCGAATGTGTGTGGTGCACAAGGTGTGCTCCCGAGTGTTAAGGGCGGGGACTGTGGGCGTCGGGGGGTTAAACGGCGAGCAGGCAGCCAGCGAGCAACAACAAAGGCAAAATGAAGCGACTTACAACGGGCTTACACCGCGTGAGCCAAAATCAAAACAAAAACAGCAACGGAAACCGAGACCCAAACCCAAACCCAAACCCGAACCGAAAACCGAAACAAACATTTGCAAAATACAAAAAACACAACAAAATAACAGTGTATAACAATATGTACATGTAAAAACAGAATAAGAAACAGTGTAAAAACAAAAACAATCGTGTTTTACAAGGGACTTAGCGAAACGAAATGCAAGCTTAGCATTTGAAAACAAAAAATGGCACATTTGAAATTTATTAACAAAAAACTACACCTGTTTCTCAACAGCACTACCTGACATTTGAATATGTGAGCTGGAAAATGTGTACATCTGTATATGCAGAGCGTTTTTGGCCTGGCTAACAGGACACTATCCTTTTAAGGATCTTGACAACTCGAAAGTATCATAAATTATAGGTGTACGTTAGGGTGAATTATGTAGAAATTATTCTTTGGCTACATTAAATATTTCCAACTCCTTTTAGCATATACATACATTTATTTAATAACAGGGATTAAATCTTAACATGGGAATTAATCACAAAAAATATTGAGATGTCTTTAAGGTTTTAAGCAAAACAAAAATAATACTTCTTTTGGAGAATCCGTTTTACGTTTGTAATAAGAACAATTTTATAATTGCTATTATTCGTTTTTAATTCGTTTACAGTAATAATAAATAATCATTATTTTTGCCTTTGATGTATTCTTTTTAGCCTTTAACATTTAAACTCCAACTTAAGCCACATTAAACACAAAATGTAAGCCCATCTTGCCTAATCATATTTAAAACTAAGAAAAACTTGGGATTCCTTCTTAGCAAGTTTGGCCAAAGCCACCAGACATTACAGAAAGCCACTTCTCAGTTAATTTTTCCAAAAGCTTTTCAGAGCGTAAACTAAAAACCAAAAACCCCGAAAAATAGGGCTCTCTCTCTCAGCCTGTGAGCCATAAATCTAATTGCCAAAAATGTTGGCAAAAATGTTGCAAAAAAAGCCAACGAAGAAAATCAAGTGAAATAAAATAAATAAACTAAGCAAATCTCACCTGTGGTTAAATGTTGTTGCTATTGTTATTGTTGGAAGGCTGTGCCGGAAAAGTTTACAACAGAAAACATAAAGGAGATTTAGGACTAGGATATACCTTGGAGATTTACAGAATTATATATTTTTCCAACATTTTTTTGTTTACTCATAAAGTATTCCTTTCCTTTTTTCCTGTGGCTATATTTATTTATATTCTTTTCCATTCAATATCTCCTAAAGTATACATTTTTTCCTCAGCTACATTTACAGGAACATACCTCCCAGGCTCAAGGATTACAGGATACTTGCTGGGAGCAAACCGAAAAGTAACTGAGAAGGAAACGAGCAGCGGACAATCCAAGCAACCGCATTGGACAGCAGCAGCGACAACGACAACGAACCTGCTCAGACACTGTGTCAACATTGTCTGACGAATTGTCAAAGACCACATAGTGCTCCTCCTGCTGCTGTTGGTGTTGCTGTTGCTGTTGGTGTTGTTGATGTACAAGGACGAACAGGATACACACACAGCAGCAGCAGCGACAACGGACAACGGACAACGAACCACGAACAGCGGAACTGGGGACAGGATAGTGCCGACAATTTACGGGGCGAAAATTCGTCCGCGTTTTTCCAGCTATAGTTTATTGTTATCATTTCTATATACGCATCCTCCCTCCCACACACACACACACACCCACATAAAGCATGCATTTTGGCAGGATATATAGTTGTGTGTGTTTTTTTTATTCGGGGCCCTACAAAATTTGTCAACGAGCTTAAGGCCACCGAACACTTGACAATATTCACAACACACACACAGCGCACATGTTTAACCCGTTGTGGTTTTGGGGGGCGGAAGCTTGTGTTCCTTTTAGTTTCGTGAACTAGGATGTGGGAAATTCTAGTGTCGGAAAAGCCACAGTTTCCTTGATGTTCAAGGTTCTTGATTTATTTACAATTAATTGTTATTTGGTGGTTCAAATGTTTGTCACAACGAAATTTCTATTTTATCCAGAAGAACAGTATAAGAAGCACTAAGAAATTTCTGTAAACTGGTTAGTTAGTTTTTAACTTTTTCTTTAAGCTTAAATCTTAAAATTCTTAGCTTGAAAGAAGATAATTAATTTAAATATATCTCTCTCAAAGGAATGCATTCTTTTTTTAATTTCCTGACAATCTGCTGGACTTCCGGAAAGCCTTCGCTTTAAGATTGGCCCGACAGACATCCGACGGATTGCCTTTGGCCGCTGCGGCTGGCTTCCAATTGGACCTTAATTGGTTGCCAGTCACTTCCGCTTTGGCCGCTGCATTTTCCTTGCCGTTTTTCCAGCTGACTTTCCGTGAACTTTCCACCGCATAAACGCGGCATGAAAAAAAAAACGAGAAAATTAAACAAAAAAAAACCCAGCGAATTCCCGAACATCCGAGCAAATGCAATTGTCATTCAATCATTCACTTCCTACCCCGATAGCCGTTGCGGTTTGATTGTTTGTTTCGCTTTCACTCACTCCCGTGGCCCGTGGCCCTCCTCCTCGCACTAATGGCACCCAGTCCGCTTTCCCCGCTTTCCACAGGCTTTTCATGCTTTTGCGGCTACTCAAGCGGCTTTTTGCAGGCGTTGAAAATGTATGCAAAAATATTTTAATTGAATTGTCACCGCGATTTTATTGTTGCCGCCGCATCCTCTTACATTTTGTTGTTATTTTTTGTGTGTGTTATTTTTTTTTTTGTATTCTTTCTACTGGGAAGCTACTGTAATTGTTATTTGTTGTTGCAACTCACCACTCCCTGGGGATGGGCACAGATTATCGAGGGAAAATATCGACAAATCACAGTTAATTCAGTAACTAAATTAAATATTAGCCAAAATTAACCAACAATATTAGCAAATATTTGTACATTTAATTTGCTAAATAAGGGTTTTGTTATGGCTTTTAATTTTTATTTAGAGGTCAAGTTTAAAGAAATATGTTTCTAGTATGAGAAATGGTAAATTACACATTAATAAAATAATATTTTTCCTGTTAGTTTGCATATCGGTAAATATTTTAGCTTAATTGAATTTGATTTAACAATTAACTTGTATTATCTACTATTTTGTATTCTTCAATAATTACTATTTATTACATTTTTGTGTCTTTCACATATATTATTCACATTTTTTATTTCTTAATAACTGGTGATGGGAGTTTCCCCCCTGATGGTTAGCGTGGCTAGATCGGTGTGGCTAGATCAGTTTATGGTCATCAAGTACATTAATAGCATGTACTCTGTAGGGTTCACTGCACTGAAAATTGTATGGAAAAAGTAGAAGAAGAATAGCGATTCGATATTTAATTGCATATATATCGATATATTTCCATGCCATGCCATCCCTATCAAGTGGAAAAAGTAGAAGAATAATATATAGAAACCCAGTTCTCTATCGATTCGATATTTAATTGCATATATATATCGATATATTTCCATGCCATGGCATCCCTAACAAGTGGAAAAAGTAGAAGAATAATAGATAGAAACCCAGTTCGCTATCGATTCGATATTTAATTGCATATATATCGATATATTTCCATTCCATGCCATCCCTAACAAGTGGAAAAAGTAGAAGAATAATAGATAGAAACCCATCACTTTATCGATTCGATATTTAATTGCATATATATCGATATATTTCCATGCCATGCCATCCCTAACAAGTGGAAAAAGTAGAAGAATAATAGATAGAAACCCATCACTTTATCGATTCGATATTTAATTGCATATATATCGATATATTTCCATGCCATGCCATCCCTAACAAGTGGAAAAAGTAGAAGAATAATAGATAGAAACCCATCACTTTATCGATTCGATATTTAATTGCATATATATCGATATATTTCCATGCCATGCCATCCCTAACAAGTGGAAAAAGTAGAAGAATAATAGATAGAAACCCATCACTTTATCGATTCGATATTTAATTGCATATATATCGATATATTTCCATGCCATGCCATCCCTAACAAGTGGAAAAAGTAGAAGAATAATAGATAGAAACCCATCACTTTATCGATTCGATATTTAATTGCATATATATCGATATATTTCCATGCCATGCCATCCCTAACAAGTGGAAAAAGTAGAAGAATAATAGATAGAAACCCATCACTTTATCGATTCGATATTTAATTGCATATATATCGATATATTTCCATGCCATGCCATCCCTAACACCGGCCAGGGCCTCGGTTTTTAACCACTTTGTGTGAGTACTTTGCTCATTTTGTTCATTTCATTATTTTGTGAGCTTTTAAGTTTAATTTAATTTTTAAACACCTTTTGTGTGTTGTATTTGATGTTTAACGTTGTCATTGTAGCTGTCACTTTGTTGTTATTCTTGTTGCCGCTGCCGCTGTCAATGGCGGTTGGAATCGCAGTTGTTGTTGCTGTTATTTCAGCTGCCAAGAGAGTTGATGAAATATTCAGGAGATTGCGGACCCATTCCGCACAAAGTCCGGACCATTGCCAATAATGACAAGCATGTTAATGACACCGACAATTGGCCAATTATGGTGGAATGGGCGTTGGGCGGTTGGCAAGGGGGGGGGCGTGGCATGTGGCAAGCCCCAAAAACCAGAAATTCAAACCGCACAAGGCCTCCCTAAGCCTGGGAGGAATGCTCACCACCGCCGCCGCCGCCATCCCAGGCATTTGGCGTAGTAAACTTCTGGCCATGATTTTCACTTTTAAAGTGAATTTTTCAATTCTATTTCTATGGCATCATTCATCCCGCAAGGCCCAACAAAAAAATCTCAACGAACCTGGAAGGGAAAACCGAAACAATTTCCTCAAATGCAAATGAAAATTTCACAGAAAAGTCGAAGAAAAAACACCTGCTAAACGCACGGGGAGCACATGTGAAGTAATGTGAGCACACGGGAAAAACTGTATGCAAAATTGGCAATTCATTTGCAGCATATCTAAACGGTGTTAACAGCAAATATAACAAGTTAAAGAAAAAAATATAAATTCATTCTGGTATTCATTGGGGTCTTACAGAATTTTATAGCCTGCTTTTGGGCACTCTAATGTGCTTTTAAATCATTTTCCAAGCTTTAGATGAAAGATCACCTAAAAAGAGTCTTAAACATAAAGAACCACCTATAAATCTATAATGATTCTTCAATAAATATTTTAAATTACTTTAAAATAAATAAGCATTCGCTACACATTCTTAAAAACTATATATTTAAATTATAATTGCCTTTATTTTTTTATTCTCCCCCTTGACTTGCATTTTCTTTGCTTTTTTTCCCCCTGTGCACACCTTTGTATTTGTGGGAGCTGAGATATCCCTATATCCCTTTTTGCAAATTTCGATTACCAGGCGGATATGGCCGCATTGCCATGATAAGTAAGCTCTGCTTTGCTTTTCTCCGCTTTGCCTCACCTTGCCCTTACCTTGCTTTGCTTTTACTTTGCTTCAGTTTGCTTGCCTTTTCCCTTTCACTTTGTCTCATCCCAAAAGTTTACAATGCAGAATTCCCAGCAGCTCAGCGCTTTTCAATTACATGGAATTGCTGAAAAAAAAAAAATTGGGAATAAAAAGGTTTATGAATGCGCCAAGCTAAAGTGATGTTTCTACAGGGTAGCAAAATAAAGCAGGTATGAGCAATCATTAAAGCTAAGGGAAATAATAAGAAATCGTGTTGAAACTTGAAACAGTATGCTATAAAATATTATCCTGGAAGTCTATTATCTTAAACGGTATTTAAACTCTAAAAAGTAAGATTTAACGTATGATGAGGACAGGCTTTATAGAATTTACACTAAATAACTAAGATAATCTATAAGTTACTCAATGTAAATAATGTCTCAAATAAAACTAAGAAATCTTTTAGCTACTCTGGAACTATGACTAGTGAAATATACATTTTCTTCGCTTAAACTTTCAACTTAAAATTTAAAAAGAAAGACCCACATAGGTCGACTATTTTCCTGGCCAAAAATGCCCCTGCTTTCTGCGGGTAGTTAGGCAAACACTCGAAAAGTGCTGGAACTTACAGCATTTCCGTATAATTGCAGTGAATTATTTTTGCTGGCGCAATATTTCTAGGAACATTCCCTCCCTCGTTCTCTCTTTCTGGCCAAACGTTTGCCCATCAAATCTTTTTGCTAATCTGCGGGGCCTGCAATGCTGCTGCAATACTTGTCCTGACAGATCTGTCCTTTTTTTGCTAGCAAAAATGCATAGAATATGTTTGTGATAAGAAGCTCTGAATTTTCTCTTGTTAATGCCTGTGTTGATATTCTGCCAAAGCCATTGATGTATAGTTTTCGGCTTATGATATTATTAATTGATATTCTCTCTTTATTTTATTGTTTGTATATTTTTTAAAATGTTTTTTAAGTTATTTGATGGCAACACTGGCAGGCAGGTGGCAAGCTAAATAAACAATCAAACAATTACAGCCCAAAATGCAAAACGCGACGCGGAAACAAAGGAACAGTGTGAGCGAAAGAAAATGGAAATGGGGAAATGTACAGAGAGAGAAAAACTACGAAAGTAAAATTAAATTATTAAAACTTAACCTTCAATTTAAATTTAAAAAAAAAATAAATAAATTTCAAGAGAGTTGTATGGAGTAAAAAAAGAAACATAAATGGTGCCACAGAAATAGTTTTTGTATGAATTTCATTTAAATTTAATAAAATAGAAATAAAGTAATATATTATTTTAAAAACTTCAAATTGGCGTTAAACTTAATATTTTATAGAAGTAAATAAACAAAGTGGACTTCCTGTTATGTTTATCAATAATAAAGTGCAATAGGATGACCCTGAAATATGTATAATACTTTACAAAATCCCTAAAACCTTTTAAAAAATATTTTCAAATTATTACCAATATTTTCTACCTGTGTAGCGGGGGGGGGTAAGAAAAATGTAGGGTTTTTGAGACAAAAAATAGGGAGACAACCTCAAGCGTTGTCATCATTTTGCTAACAGGCTGCCACAATGCGCCGCCTTAAGATGTTAAGCCTTGTTTTTGCTTCAATTTCACTTGGATGAGTTTGCGGCTGACGTGCAAATAAAAATAACATTCACAATAACAATAATCTCTCTCGCTCACACATGTGTAATTACATCTGCGGGGAACGGTGGCGGTACGGGTAAGGGTAGGGTAGTAGGGGTTTCTGGTTCGGGTAAAACCCAGTCATGCCTTTGGCTTACAATGTTTGGCGTGCTAAGCTGCCGAAGCTGCCGGGCTGCCTCTGCTTGCGAAGCCTTTCGGATTATCCTTATTGCTTAGCACTTTCCCTCCACTTTCCCAGCAGCCTGCCTGCCTGCCTTCCTGCCAGCCTGCCGCTTTCCCTTTTCACCAACTGCAATGCGACAGCCCTGCCCGGCCGAGCCGAGGCGAGCCGGAGTCGTTGTGTAATTAAATTTGCTCGCTGAAAAGCCCCGAAAAGTTCGTTTTCATTGCGATTAAATGGCAATTGTTTTGTTCTTGCTCATGCTTATGCAAAGATAACAATTAAGTGCGGCAAATCCTCGTTTGTTGTCTTCCTAATGGCTGGCAAACATGAAGCGCTTTTCACATCCTTGCTCGCTTGGCTAACCGGAAATCGTCATTTTCGGGGTAAACTTTCTTTCTTTTTTAATTGTTTCTAAATTAATTGGGAGTAACTTCTGGGTAAAACGGAATATTGTAATTTGTTTCATCTCTCTTTATATTAATTTCATCAACTTAAGTCCACAATTTTTTTAAATTCTACAAATACTTCATATATAAAATTAGGGCTCTTAAATCACTTGCTAATTTTTATATTTTCTTCTTCTCGCCTTGCTTGATCGGCGTCGCTTGGCTTAGTGTGCCCGTTTGCCTTTCTACAGCAAACACCGTGAAGCTATACATATATTTTACTATAGCTTGTATTAAATATAATTTGTAATGGATATTAAATAAAATAAATTAAATATGACTCTTAAGTTATACAATTATACAGAAAAATTCCGAAATAGTTTTTCCTTCCTTACCATTCTACATTTATTAGTGAATATATCTCACTTACTTAATTATTCACACATCATGCATAATTATTTGAAAAACCAGAAGAGTTATCACTTGAAATACTGAAATAAAGTTAACAATTTGTTAACTTATTAATAGTCACTTCGTTTTGCTTGAACAATAATTTAAAATTGTTTGCTCTTTCCGCTCGACTCTTCGCCAAGTCGGGAAAGCTGTTCTGTTCCCTCTGTCCTCGTCCCACCGCCACGTTTTCATTTAATTTTCCCCTGCCACTTCCCGCCCCAGCTCAGTGACTCATTTCCACCTCGTTTCTTCGGAGAGCGACACGCACAGACAAACATTTACAATATATGTGTACAATACGTATATGTATATGTGTATATCCTGTCTGTCTGTGCCACAAAAACTGTTAACAGCGAGCGGAACTGATGATCATCGGGACCCAGGCCCGGCTCCGGCTCAGGGTGCGTGCGTGGGTGGGTGAGTTGTGTGCGTGCAATTTTAAATATTGAATTCTTGATTCAATATAATCAGACTTGTAATGGCCTTCACGCTCTGATTCGCAGTCAATGGCATAGTAACAGAAATACAAACAAACCGAGGGACATGTAAGCCTACCAGTGCATGTATGCGTATACGCTGAGCAAAATTAATGGATTTTTAAATAGGCATTCAAAATATATGTATGTAAAGGGGTTACGCTACCTTGAAATCAAATATTAATTAAGTCTTTTTTAACTTAATTTCACAGTGTGGAAAATATTAATGAAGTGTACATACATTTTTAATATTCCTCAAATATTTTGTTAGAAAAAAAAGGATTAAAAAGCGTGTTATGAAAAAATATAAAAAAGTACTTTTTTTCCTTCTCAAATAAAAGTAATAGAAAATGTCATAAATCTCGAAATTTTAAGAAACACTCTTCTTAATTAAGATAAACATTTTCTAAACAAGAGGTAATACGTTCTATTGAATTAAAAATATGAATCAAGAATAGTTTTTTAGAGTCCAAAATATTTATGGTATAAATAAATATTCTATCCAAATTTCTAAGCGATTGTCAGGTCTGCTTTGTAAATTTCATTCAAGTAAACCTCCTATATTTTATTTATTTAATTAATTATTTCTCTCCGTGCACCTGCGCCTGTATGCGTGCATGCGTGTGTATGTTCTGAGCGTCGCCATGGGTGCGTGTGTGTGCGTTAAGTATGTGCAAACATCTGTCGCGTGTCACCGGCTGCCGTTCGCTGAAACGGAAGCGGAAATTACGTGCACGACGATGGCGGCAGCAACAAACTGGAACGTGTGCAGCGCCAGGAACGAAAGAGACAAAGCGATGCGCACACACACCCGCACACACACATACGTCGAGGGCAACAGACCAGAGAGTGGGAGTGAGCCGGGGAGTGGGGAAAGCAATCGGTCGACATCATCAGGCTATTAAATGGCAGCGCCAATTCATCGATGAAGGCGATGATGCCATCTCCGTGCTTCGTGTCGCCGCACTCTTGGCTGAAAAATCGCTGGCCAGCATGCGAAGCCTACCACCCTAGCACCCTCGCACCCTGGCACCCTGGCACCATATCACCTTTCGCCTCAACCGAGTTCGAGCTTTAATTAAATCGCAAAAGACGCGCCGCACATAATGAACATCATCATTTATCGATGTGCCCAGCCATATATTCGTATTTATACAACTACTTATATAGCATACACAGAGGGAAAACATGGCAAACATCACTATCGATATCATTTGTAGTTGCAAATTAGCCAAATATCGAAGGTATTGGTCGATAACATTTTAGGGTTTTTTTCTTGTTAAAGTATATCTTCTGTTTTTAGAGTCAGATTAATTCCTGGTAAAATTGTTTCAGTTGAATTCCAAATAATCAGACAGAAATTGTACGATAGTATCGATACTATCGAACATTTACCAGCTCGTAGTCATAAAATAAATATTTTAAAATAACTTTTTTATTATAACCTTCTTAAAAGTTTAAAATAATTATCTTATAATAAAAATGCATGTAAACCCTTCACAAAATAATATAAAAAAGCCCTCAATAAAACTAACAAATTCAAATACCTTAGCTTGCATTATTTTTCTTGGAGAACTCACCTTAAATATACGATCTAAATAAATCTAAAGAGAAACAAGAGAAATTCTTCCAAATAATCAGTCAGAAATTGTACGATAGTATCAATACTATCGAACATTTACCAGATCGCTTTTATTTATTAACAGCATGTCATAAAATAAATATTTTAAAATATGCTATTTTTTACAACTACTTCTTAAAATCTTTAAATATTTATTTCATAATAAAAATGCATGTAAACCCTTCACAAAATAATATAAAAAAGACCTCAATAAAACTAACAAATTCAAATACCTTAGCTTGCATTATTTTTCTTGGAGAATTTACCTTAAATATACGACCTAAATAAATCTAAAGAGAAACAATTTTCGGAAGAGAAGCCCCGCTGCTTTGGAATAATTAAAGTTCCATTTAAGGCCGAGACCTGATTATCTCCTTCAAAAAAAGAAACACCTACGAACGGGTGGGGGCAGAGATGGGGTTAAGAAGAGTTGAGAGTAGCCGAGAACAATGGGTAAATATTGTTATTTTGCATTATTCAGGTAATTTACGAGCGGTCGCTTCCGGCAACTGTTCTCGTCCTCAGGCCTCAGGCCTCAGTCCTCCTCGGGATGGGATCTCGCCAAAGGACTTGGAGAAAGGAGCTCGGCCTGAACTGTTACTGAAACGCTTAATGTAAATGACACGGGCCAGCAGGAGCTGCTCGCTTAAGCAGATGAACAAAAGCAAGAGCGGGACAACGGGTCGTATGAGTAATTTGAAGATAGCAAGCAATTAATCTGAGCCCCGAGCTGAACTGAGCCGAACGCTGAACGCTGAACGCTGAACGGAACTGCACCGAGCTCCTTGGCCATTTTAATAGTCCCATAAAACACGCAATGCCAGCAAAAAGAGCTTTGGAAAGAAAAGTCGACCATAAATGGCTCTATAAAAGCAATAAGCTAATAGAAAAAATTTAGAAAATGATCTAGGAGTTATATAAAAATAATCAGGGATGACAGGGTAATTTTATAATTATAAAAAAAAAAAAAAAATAGATAGCTTGTCAAGTATTTTCATCGAATATTATGTTTTAATTGCCTTTAAATATATAATTTTAATTATCATTCCATCCCCATATTTTCCTACAAGTTTTTGAAGGGTATTTTCGGTAGTTTGATTCTATCATCCAGTGTATTTCGCCTCATTTCGATCCATTATGAAGCTGCAGAGAAGGGCGTTAATGCGGAAAAACCATCGAAGGCAAGGAAAACAAGGGAAAATCAGCAAAAAGCGCTACACTCGCACTCCCACACCACCGCCTCGAATAATAATAATAAAATTCAAGGATGCAAGGATGAGCCACGCCCATCGATAGTCCATTAATTTATGTATAAATTGTATTTCAGATTTTTTTTTTTTTTTGTTGTTCAGTTTGATTGCACGCACAATGGTCAACAATGGAAATTTATGCGTTGCGAATAAATTCAATTGGGAAAAATCACACACACATCGAGTATATGCGGGCTTTAAATCGAACAATTAGCGAAATAAGCTCAATAATTCATGCAGATATGCAAAACCATAGCATTTTGTTTAAAATAAATTACACAAATTGAATGGAAATGAAATTAGTTTTGATTCAAGCCGCTAACTGGTCTAATGACTCTTGGCCCACGGTTGTCTATAAAATAAATTAGTTTGAGGAGGGCACTGGCAGCGGGTGTCCTAATAGTGTTAACAGCCCCCCAATAAATGTTAAACTCGCTCCTCCCCCGCTGAGTGTCAATGCAAAGGGCCATTTCAATTTCTTGTAATTTATGTTTAACTTTCTGACTCGTTCTCTGCCATCTCCAGTCAGTCCTCCGGTCGTCCTTAGTAGCTATTTCTGTCATCGTCCGTTGACCAGTTCCATTTGGCTGCTGGCCGAGGACTAATTAACCGACTTGGAAAAGTAATTAAGTCATTTGTCTGCAAGTCCCAGACGATATCCTCTCGCGCCGCTGATTGTGGTCTAAAAAGGGAAGGACACGCAAGCCCTTAAACGACCTGAAACATCAGAAAATAAATACTTGTAAATAAAATAAAATGCTGGCATTTAAATTTGACTTTGGCTCTAGTCTAGTTTCCCAATAATTAAATTGTGTCTAAGTTGGGAATCAATTTAATCAGCCTTCATCCCAAATTTCGTCAAAGTCGACCTGGCATTGTTGTTGTTGTCCTGTCACGTGTGGCAGAGACTTTCCTTAGTTTTATTTTTTCGGTGTGTGTCAACAACAAAGAAAAATATACAGAAATTTACCCGACGACACAGGACAAAGTTAAAATTCGAAAAGGAAACTTTTTCGGGGTCTTCCCATGTGTGTGTGCGTGTGTGTGGAAAGTGAAAAGTGTGCAAGGAAAAGTGTTAAGTTCGTGCGCCTCTCCCTCTCCTCTGGCGCACTAATTGATCTCAACGGGCGGATTAGGAGAGCAAACTAAATTGATAGGTTTAAAACACAAAACTTTGATGTATGTGTACACTGTACATCAAGGCACAAACACACAAGCTGCCTCCCTTTAATAAGTACACTGGAGAGCAAAAATTAGGCACCAATTTGGAGCTATAAATAATCAAAAATAAGTGAAGATAGAAAGAAATAGGAAATCACTATATTTTAATATATTTAACCTGTTATTGAAATTATAATTATAATATATTTTTCTGGCAATAAATATATAAAATATTTAATAGCTAAAAAGGTTCAAGAATATATATTGTCTTTTAGCTTTACTTTTAGTCTACTTTCATAATTCTTTAAACTATAAAGTCAGCAAATAATACATTCAATATTTTGAGGCTTAAAAGCTTAAAATATTCTCGCAGTATACACTATTTCTTCTTTATCTTTATAATTTTTCATAAAAGTACAAGCTAGCCTTGGAAAAAATAAAGAAAAAGTCTGAAACAATATTATAGTTAAACTTTCCCCCTAAGTATAATTCTCCGAAAAGTGAAAAAGGATATTCCTGTCTTCCTGTGCTTGATGAATTCCTTGCAAAATGCTGGCGGCCTTCCCTTCTTTTTTACCTGGCCCCCCTCCTCAGTCAACCCTTTGGCACGGCACACCTGTCAGGATATTTTATGAGAGTAGGCAATAAAAATTGGGTCTGTTGATGAGGCTCTCTGCGGCTGATGAGGGTTGGACTAACTCAATCTCAGTTTAAATTTAAGCGCCGGCAATTATTAGCGCTGTCAAGCGGGGAGCCCTATCCCTTTTCATGCATCTTTCATACGCTTAGCGTGTTAATTATCCAGAAATTCGGTCTATTAAAGTTTCAGCAGATACACACACACACACACACACACCTCAAACGTAATTAATGAAAGCGCACTTAAATCATTTTTGTGCGTGGCAAGAAAATTCCCATCAACCCAAAACCTAAAAAAAGCAAAGAACTGGAGTTGCCACGACCCTGAAATACCCGGGAGTCAGTCGGAAAAAATTGTTGTAGATTTAGGGATTGTTTTAAGGATTTTTAATATTTAAGAATGATATTTCAAGGCTTAAAACAAATTGGAAATGAATATGAATAGATAAATAAATAAAGTAGCAAAGAATTAAATCTAGTTAAGGATTTATAAATATTAAATAATGAAATTTCAAAGCTTAAAATAAATGTAAATACAAATAAATAGATTTTTAAATACATTTTCCAAGAATTCTAGAATGAAAAATAGGGCGCACACTCGAAAGCTTTCTATGTGATTTCTGTGTGTTAATTCCCCTAGTTGCATATAGAATATATATACTCTGGATCTGTGCGTCTTCTGGGGTATAAAAAATACAATTAGTTAACAAGCGAGCAAACGAGGCACAGGCAGAAAGGTGGATAAATGAGGCGGACACCGGGAATGGTATATAGAAGCCAAAGAATACCCGAAAAATCCAGGCGCGCGGCGCTAAAACGTTTCAATTTTTCATAAATATTCAAAAAGGTAACACAACAGGGGAGGTGGTGGTGGATAACAACAGCTGTCCCTATTTTTTTTTTGTCCTTGCTGCTGTATATATATGTATATATCTTTCTTTTTTTTTTGTTATAAATTTGTATTCCTCGTTGTTGGTGGGCCGGATGCGAGTACCTCATTCAACGGTCAGCTCTGAGTTTCGGCTTCGTTATCGCCTTTGTATTTCTGCTGCTGGTGGAGGCCCTCGCTCCCTGGTCCTAGAATCCGCAGACCCCCTCCTCAAAGCAACAAATAAGATACTAAAGTTCACACAAAAAGGAATTAAGAGTCAGGGATACTCTTAATTCAAAAACATGCCTAGAAATAGTTTTAATTCAAAAAAAAATATATGTGATAAATAGGTTTATTTTAAAAGAACTGAAAAGAAGAATAAATACCAAATCACAGTATAAATTATAGGTTCATTTAATTTTACAAACAGTTTAAGGCCTAAAATATAATAAATTGCATACTTTTTGGAGACAATTTCTTGTAGATTATTTGTGGTTTTATTTTTGTTCATCTTAACTTATACTACCCTGACTAATATACCCCATAGAAGAGTATATATATAAACAACAACAGCAGCAGCAGCAGCAGCTTCCCAAGTACGCAGCAAAAAAGAAGGAAAACTTTTTCGATTTAAGCAATTTTTATGCTGGACGTCCGCCCGCGCCGGGTAGCCGTGGCGCTAGGGGCACTTTGGACAGAAATTATATTAAAATTTAATTTGGCAAAAGAAATCAGAAGCAAGGCAAGGAATAAATTTTTAAAGTGTATATTTTTGGCGAATTAAAACCAATCGTTGACCGGTGGCAGATCTAAGCAGATTTCCTTGCAGATTGGCTTTCTTTTCAAAATTCCTTTCTTTTTCAATGAAAATAAATCTAATAGAAATAGTTTATCTCAGTTTTGTATTAAAAATTCATAATTTCTTCATTTCCTAAGCCATAACTAACATGCCTTCAGAGATCACCCAGCAGAGAGGAGGAGAAGTGGAAGGATAACGATGAGGAGAAGGTTGTCTATCAAGTTGGGCATTCACCATTATAGCCACCTTCAATTAGGCCAGCGGTGAGTTTGGGGCGTTCGGTCAAAGCTTAAGCTATTAGCGCCCATCAAGGCACTGGAAGAAATGTTTTTAAGAAGCCTAAGAAAAACGAAACTCATTAAATGAGATGAATATAAATTATTTTATAACATTATAAGCATTTCTTTAATTTATTACAAGTAACTTATGGTTGATCCCATCATGTTCCTGACTTAATTTATTGAAGGGCTTACTCTATAAATATTCTTGACCTCTCCTCCCTTGTGTGGCATCTAAGATACAATGCCAAAAATGCGTTCAGTGCACTTATTATTATTAACATCCCATTAAAGGACCCGTAGCCCCAAGGAGGCTAAAACGAAGGTGGCTGCGCAGACAGCCGGCCAAATGCCGCAATCAAGTTATTATTAAGTTTTTCTATTTATCCAACATAATTCATAATTTGTTTACAAAGCGTATAATAATATTAACGTCTTGTCTTGGCTTTTGCGCCTTCTTCGCTGCTCATTGACAGTGGGAAAAATACGAAGAAAAACGGATTATGGCAAATTGCTTGCTAAATTTTATTTGTTTTGTTGGAAATGTTTTTTTTTTATCCTTATATTATTTATTTATTAAGGAAGTAAGCTAATCAAACAAGAAACTATGCTTGTGTATATTTTTAAGGTAAGATTGGTTCCTAAGAAGTTTTTCTTATAAACAAATAAACCCGAATTCTGAGGATCTTTTTAATTTTTTGGTAAATCTCTAATAACTAAAAATTCTTTAAAATGTTTAATTTTATTTAAGTTCAATTACAATATAAGAAAATAATTATTTGGTTCTCTTAAAAACAAAAATATGGTTTCTTTCAGTTTGATGCCAGATTTTCCATATTTTTCCAACGATATTATTCAAAGATTCCTTTCTTATATTTATCCACTGTTATTATATGTTATGTTATGTTATTATATATATATTATTCAAAGATTCCTTTCTTATATTTATCCACTGTATTCATCCGGAGTCCTTTGAATGAGGCTACCATAAACTGCCCCTAGTTGCCACCTACCACCTACCACTTGCCCCAGCCACTAAGTCCGCTGTCAGCGCGGCAAGATAATCAGCTTCAAAGTCGACGCGGACTTTTCTCATTTTATCTCTGGCTGGTCGGTCGGTCGGCCGGTGACTTCTTTTCATTTTCATTTTCATTTTCATTTCAGTTGATTTTGCTTTCATTTTAATACGGGGTAGCTTTCTAATAAAGGGGTATATACGGTTTGTGTGACAGGAAGAGAGCCGAGTCAATATAGATTTGTCAGTCACTTTTTGAAATCAAAATATCAAGAAGCCTAAATACAAAAGTTTTGATATATCTTAACTTATGTTTTAAGGAATATTAATTGGATTAGTTTAGAAATTTTAAATCAATAACATGTAAAGCACTTGAGTACCGGGTATTTCATAATCAAGGCAAGGATTTCTTGAAGATTTTGTTTACTAAAATTGGTTATGTTAGTTGGGTAAAATCTTTAACATATCTTACTTTATTATTATTTACTTCCTAGTGCCACAAGTATTATAATATTCTTAATTTAATGCACTAGTCACTATACAGCGTTCATTAATTTTCAAAAATTGGTACCTAATATTAATTTACGTTTTAAAATTATAGAAATGAAAAACTTTAATAAACTAAAAAAAAAAAATATAAAAAAAATGTGATTAACAATTCACAATTGTTTACCATTAACAAAACATATTAATTAACCATGTTATAATCTTTAAAATGATTAACTATAATCACAAATCATCAAACTCTTTCTTTAGGGAATTTAGTTCAAATTCCAACCAATTTAAGATAAATATCAGTATTAAAGGAAAACTAATTTAATGATTTTCCTGATCATTAAAAGCTGTCAAATGACTACAAATAAAATCAATTGACTTGACCACCATGCATCACGTACAGAAATATCCGAGACGGCTTGTGATTTGCGATAAATAAATGCTAATTCCATAGATGACTTTATCCGCTTATTGCCATCGCCCCGAAAAATTAGTTCCCTGAAACAGGGGAAGAAGGACAATGACGTGGAATGTAGCCCCGCATAATCGCATTAGGGAAAGCGAGGCAAGGCGAGGCACTTACAGCCAGCAGTTGGTGCATACATATATCTGGGCAGCTACTATATACATATATATATATACTTTTTTTATTGGCCCACTTCCGGTGAAAGTTTGGTAGCCACAGCCCCAGCCGGCAAACCTTAAAGTCTTGATTTCTCCTTTCCTTTTTTTTTTGGGTAGGGAATTTTTAAGTTTCTTTTTTTTTTTGTGGTGTTCTAGGTCTAGGCCTGACACTTTTCCGGCCAGAAGTGCACACGGTTGAGTGGCTGGGTTTTGTTAAAATCAAAATAAATACAAAATACATGACTCGGGGTCCGGAAAATGTGACAGGCAACTCCCCCGGTTTTTGCAAGCGGGAATTAACTTAATTGAGTAGCGCGAACAGCAGAAAGCAGAAAAATCCAAAGAGAGAGCAGGGGAAATGTCAAGGAAAATGCCCATAGGACACTGTAAGGTTACTTAAAATTATATCTAGATATCAGAGATTTTTTCATCATTTCAAACATTTAATGTAGCTTGTTCTCAATGAATCGATCACAGGTAAATGCGTATAAAGTGATGCGGTTTCATCTTGGCATTGCACAGCGGGCACTTGGGTGCCGTGCGTATGGCCGCCGTGAGGCACCCCTGACAGAAGACGTGTCCGCATCTGGTGGCCACCGGTTCGCGCTGACTCACGCTCTCCAGGCACACCGGACACTTGTAGGGCTCCTCCCTCTCGGACTGATCGGGCTCCGAGCGTCTACGTTTGGCAGGCGAGGGGCCATCGAGGTCTAGGAGGAGAGCATTTAAAGCCGATTACTGCAATTGTTTTGGCAACGACTCACCCGGTGCGGTGGCACCTTCTCTGGCAGGGATGCACATGTCGATCACCATGGCGTTCGGTGCACGATACCTGTGGGTACGCGGAAGCAAATAGTCGCGATCGATTACTTCCACGGATATTAGTCTGCGACTAGTGCGTCGCCATTGCATCGGTGGTGAGGCAGCTGCTATACCATTCTCGGCCATCGGAACTGAAGCTGAGGGTGGAGCTAAAGGTGAAGACCTTCACATCCCTACGGGGGTGCTACTCACTTGCCTTTTACGAATTATTATCACGAATCTTTGGCAGTTTTTAGCGAAGAAGTCACTTTAAATTATGCAAAAAACCCAAGAACTTTGCCGGTACTTATGCGTGGCTCGAGCCGAACTTTTCCACTTTCCATATCAATGCAACTCACACACTCTCAAAAAATTCCACTCCCCTACACACACACACACACACACACACATTCTACAGATATCCACCACACAAATCAAAACAAAATAAAATTATGCAATCGATGAGCTTTGTCTGCTTACCTCCCCCCCGATATCCGCCGATCTGCACTTCGGGAGCGAAATTTCCATCCGGAAGAGAGTGCGGGTCAGCTGCTGACTCTGCGAGAGAGAGAAAGTGGGACGGCGGCCCTATTTAATTAGCTTTGTTTTCCACTAAAACATACAAAATCTACCCCAGATTATATTCAATATATTCGGAATAAATAACAAAGAAAATAGATAACACCTTTATTAGCGCGAGATTTGGAAATGGTGACTTTTGGCCAAAGAGCGACTTTTAAGAGATCACTATCTCTTCTCATTAACTGATCTGCCTTTACTCAAGCAGGCTTAGCGCTGCAGTGGGAGTGAGAGCGAAAGGGATGAGCTTTCAGCGCTGGCATAAGGACACGTGACAGGGAGTGCAAGCTCCCCTCTCTCTTCTTATCTTCTGCTCCCCTCTCTCCTCTTATCTTCTGCTCTCCCCTCATACTTCATTAATACATGCGAAAGAGCAGGTGTAAAGATAGGGCTAGGTATTCGCTCTTTAACGCTCCCTTATCTATTCCATCTCTTAAGAGGGATACGTTTTCTGCTGTGTCGATCGTGCAAAAGAGATCAAAAAATGTGTAAAATGCCCAGGTGTCATACAGCCATAAAGGCATAAAGCGAGAAAATGAAGAGAAACTGCCACTGGAAATGCGGGGCGGGGCGGTAGTAAGTGTGAAAACGGACAAGAGCGAAAGGGGGAAAGGGGGAAAGGGGGAAAGGAGAAAAGAAAGATAACTGTGAAAGCCAAGGTTACCATGTCTCCCCCGTGTAATTGCGCATAAAAATGAAGCGATTTATATGCGCGCGTATTTTTAATGTCTCATAATTGGGTAAGCCCATCATCAGATGAGATGGAGATGGAGATGGAGATGAAGGTGGAGAAGAAGCTGCCAAATGGGAAAAAGGAAGTGTATGCGTGTGTACTTACTTTTCTCGGCATAAAGAGATATGTCAATGTTTGTGATGCGCACACACACACACATGCATTTACACGTGCCTTTTTAAGTCTGCTCTGTGATTTTACCCCCCTTTTTCTCTCTCTTTTCCCTGATTAATCTGTCAAAAATGTTAATTAAAAGCAAGGCAAGTCTCGAAACTTTAAAGGCTTAAGAAAATAAATTCGTATATGTGTAAAAAATATTTCATGGCTAACATCTATTTCCGGTTGTCACTGAGTTATAATACCCCTGTTCACAGCTATAATACCGCGTTCACAGTGGCCAGGGCAATTAAAACTTTAGCGATTTATAATTACGCAACGCGGCGATTAAATTCGCCACGTAATGACATACGCATTCCTATCGATAACATCTCAGTGGGCAGTGTCAAACACTCAACTATTTACGAGTATTTCGCAGATAAGGGAGAATTGTGCCATAAATGAGGGCGAAACTTTGCGATTTCGATTGCGATTGCGACAGCGATAATCGGACGCTGATGATTTTCATAAATAAGCCGTAATTCATTTCTTAATTTAACATTTATCCTGCGACTCGCCGTAATGGCTGTTATTTGTATTCATTCCTTGGACGCTGCGTTCATTTACATTTCGACTCTATTCGACCGAAAGGAGGCAGGAAATCGGTGGGTGGCAAGGAGGAGGAGGAGGGCTGGGTGTGGAGTGTTCATTAAAATTGAAAAATGCCACTTTAATGAATTTATTTGCGACACTTAACACAAGCGCAAGTAAACAGAGAAAAATTGTGTTCATTAACATAAAAATTTCGCTTCTTCCACTACATTGGCCATTGTTATGGTCGCCGTCCGTCGCTTCAAATTTTTGTCTCTGCTCCTCAGCCTTAATCCTCTCGGTTGATGCACTCGGAAAAATTCAATAAATCTTTAGATTGTTGAGATTTTAAATTGAATTTCAAAACTAAAAATGATGCACCCAAAAAACTAAAACAAGAGTTTAACCTTTCTACGCGTTTTCTTAAAAGTATACTCAAGCAGTATAACGAGTTAAGTATAGATTTAATACTTCAAAATATCAAATGTATACTCCAAAGTTTAGTTTTTATACTCTATAGTTTAAATTGTCTATTTTTGAGTCTTATTTTTATACGAACCTATGTTAAATCGGAAATTCGATAACATATCGCGTTAGCTGGAATTTAGTGCTTTTCTGTTTGTCGCGTTAGTGATTATTATGAAATATTGGTGCAGATGAGTATAAAATTTATACTTTCGTAGTATTAAATGGATAAGCATCATATTAAGAAATTTTTCAGACTCAAGAATATAGAATTCATGTAACAATCGTATAGGTTATATTATGATTTTTTTTTGGGTGTGCTCTATGTTACACAAAAATATAATGTTTTGAATACAAATAAAGCAACAATTATAAAGAAACTTGATCGTTTCGAACTATAGAATATATACAATTTAGATGATCATCCTTCATTATTGTCTTTCTCATTCTCAAATCGTTTTCAAATTAAATATATGAACATTTCCTATAATTTTGTTTTAACTTCTCCAAGTGTCCTTGAGAGCCAAGTCCCCGTCGCTGACAGTTGGTTTGCGGACTCGTCTTGGGGCTGGAAATTGTCATTACCATTTTGACTATTGTCAAAGCTGTTAGCCAGCAATTGATGAGTCAATATGTCAACGACTGACAGGTCACGTTGCCCAGCAGCCCCGCCCCCACCCCCAGCCCCACCATTAACTCACTCCCATTAATTTCAAATAGTTAACATTAAGAGTTTCGCCGCGTTCCATCCCAGCACCGACACGGCCAATTGTTGGTAAGATAATTTAATTAATGCGAACTTCAATCTGACAGCCATTTGGGTGTAATCACTGTCACAGCCAGGAAGATGTTTGTTATTGTTAAATTACAGTTTTGTGGCAGCAATTTGTGGTGCCAGTCAACCAGTTAGTTGGGCAGCAATGATTAATATTAATAACTACTGCTAACAGGCACCCTTAGTTGCTGTTTCCCCTGGCTAAGCCTGTATCCTGTTGCCCCACTCGAGTTGGCCTAAAGAGGCGGTAAAATAGCCCTGAAGCTGTTGGCCAGGTCGGCAGCGTTGTAATCGAAACTGTAAACTCATTCGCACTCGCGTGGGGGCAAGCAGGTCAAGGGGTCAGGCCACAACCAATTACATTTGACTTGCTGCTCCTGCCCATGTACCTCTTCCTGTTGCTGCACTCGGAAAAATCTTGTTTGACTTTCTTATATACCTTTGGAATTATTTTAAGTAAATTTAATCATTTCTAAATTGGAGTCCGAACTACTCCTTTAATTTTACAAATACCAAGATTAGGTGCTTTACATTTCTTCGAGTGTGCTTTCAGCAATTACTCCAGCGAGACCTCCGAGATCGTGGATCCTTCAGGGGGGCTTTTGCTGGCTAATTCAATTGCTTGGGTGCACCGACACCCTAAGTCATGTGTTCATTGCTCACCATATTGCCACCAATGTCTGCGGTCAATTAGCCACATCGCATCCCACATTTTGGCCAGATTTCAGCCCTTTGATGGGCAAAAGTTACACAAGGTGGTGAAAGAATGGATGCAAAGACTGGTCTCCATTTAATCTAGGTTAATTAAGCCCGAACCCATGGAGGATATGCTTATTATACATAAATTCTTGATCAGCATTTTTGCAAAAATAGCGGATGTTGAGAATTTATTTAATTCTTTAAGTGGTTAACTTTAAATCCAAATCAAAATACCCATTATACAATGATTATATAGCATAATCTCAGTGTTTTCATGTAAAAGTCAAATATTTTTTACGAATTACACACACAACAAAAAAAAAACTATGTAAAATGAACCTAGAAAAATGTTAACCTACTATGAAATATAGTAAAAAATACTATTTGTCTTTTTTCTCATGTATTTTGTTGTTTTTCAAAGAGTACTATTAAAATAGAACAAGCCCCAACATAGAATGTAATATTACTACTATAAATTGTAATAAAACCATGCGTTGTTGTTAAAAATACTATTAAAATAGTTGTATGTATAAAAGAAAAATTTTATATGTATATAAGAGAGAAAATAAAAAATATTAGCACCGAGAGTGTAATTTGAACCCCTTACTTATGGTTTCTTAAGCCAACCGCGATCTGTAGAACATAGTGGCCAAATCTGGAGTTTGATTGAAATTGAAATTGCTCAATTATGTATTAGAGTATAAGAGTATGGTCTTTGGTTTGCCTCCGTGGTCCAGTTGGTTGGGCGGCCGGTGTATAAATTCTATAAGACCCCGGTTCGATTCTTTAATGTGAGTATCCATTTAATACGATTTCAATACTGCTTATATGATTACATAACAAATTGTTACCCTATAAATACAGGTTATAAACAATTATCTTTCACAAGGAGCTGTTTAACTGTAACAAAATATTTATAAAACAATGTTAAGAATTAAAAAATGTAATCTTAATAGGGGAATGTTGAATCTATACATGAATAAATGCAACATTTTGTATGGTCAATATACTATTATTTTGGAATTCTACTATTAAATAGTAAAACAACTATTTTTGCTGTGTAACCTACTAGGGGTAAGTTAACTATTGTTCTAGGTTGGCGCGGTTTTAACAGCAAATAGTTGATTTTACATAGTTTTTTTTTTGTGTGTACATGGATATTCAAAGGATTAAGTTACAGCATTAACCAGAGAAATAGGGCTATTTTCTTCAATAAATATATAAAATATTAAATAAATCAAAACAAAAAAACGGAGAGAACGTTCCATATATTTTTACATTTAATTACACTGTAAAAAATAAATTCAAATAATCCCGCCAAGCCAGAAATAGCCAAAAATAGCTAAACAGTTTTCAGCTATTTTTAGCTATTTTCTAGCCTTTTTCGAGCTGTAAACCCCCCAAAAATAGCCAGAAATCATGTAGAAAATAGCTAGAAAAAAAGCTAAAAATAGCTAAAAATAGCTAAAAACTGTTTAGCTATTTTTGGCTATTTTAGTGCGACCATTTGCCTGTTGAGCCAGAAATCCCCACTTTGGTGTTTTAGCAGCAAACAGCGACCGGCACACTGGCCAGTATCGCAGTAAATAAGAATAATACAAACAAGCAGAATTCGCAAAACATTCAAGTGAACTTAGGTGGAAATGCGACCACCAGGCGCCCCGCCCCACTGACCTTACATGCAGCGATGGCCATGCCTGCGCCCACTTACGTGGCAGCAGCTGCGGCGGAAGGCGCAGTGGAACTGCAGCGAAAACAGCAACAACAACGCCTGGCGAGGAATTCGCTTCTGTCGGAATTGAGAAGATCGACGATTTTCTGGTTTCGTGCGAAGTCATCGGACGGTTTCCAGTTGCTATCGCAGAGCTGCACCCGGATTCTACAGCATGGAATGGTAATAAATCCAGACCCTCGAGCAAATTCGCCTCCCACTAAGCCAAGATAATTCCCCCATTGTTTTGCAATCAAATTTTGTATTTATGCAACGCCTCTTGCACTCACTCTCTCTCTCTCCCATATCTTTATCAGCTGCAGCCCGTGGAACTGCAGCGACTGGCGGATGACTTTGAGTTCCTGCTGGCAAGTGCGGGAAAGCGGCAGACACAACCGCAGCAGCCACCGCCACAACCACAATCGCCGCCTTATCACCGTCGGGATGCGTCGCGGGTGAGTCCCGCTGGAGTGTTCGGAGCCGAGGAGTTCCTCATCCAGTGGACAGAGCGTTCGCTGCGTGCCCAGTGCCTGACGCAGTGCCTGCAAACCTTGGTCTCCGATGCGGAGCTAATGGACTTGTACTATCCCAGCGAGGAGGCCTTTCTGCGTCATTCGGGCGATGCCACCGCCCTGTTCGTCTGCCTCACGGCTGTCCAGCTGAATCAGAGCGGCCTGCTGGGCCAGCTGGAGGTTAGGAACAAGCTGCGCCACCGCCGCACCTGCTCCCAGCCGAACTTCAGCATCTCGCCCAAGCTGCAGGCGGTGCCCGAGGAGAGGCAGCAGAAGCGGAGCTTTCTGCGCCGCTTGAAGAGCTTGCCGAACCTCAAGCAGGAGGAGGAGGAGCCGGAAGAGGGCGGAGTCCTGAGCCGACGACGCTGCCAGACGTTCAGCAGCTCCAGCAGGAGCCACAAGGCGAGGCAGGACTCTGTGGATGCCGCACCCTCCACCAGTTCCTGTTCGTCCAGCGGCGGCAGTCCGAATAAACGCATACAACTAATCAACTGTGATGACATCAAGATCTGGACGGATCAGACGCCCCAGGAGCTAGAGTTACCCCGGGAAATGGAGGAG
This sequence comes from Drosophila lacteicornis, assembly GCA_008044355.1. Taxonomy (NCBI): domain Eukaryota; kingdom Metazoa; phylum Arthropoda; class Insecta; order Diptera; family Drosophilidae; genus Drosophila; species Drosophila lacteicornis. The sequence continues at coordinate 43,666 of VNKF01008866.1, forward strand.
AACGTGCAGGAAGTACCGCGAACATCCGCCTCAGCCTCATCCACAGTGGGCAGCTTCCTGGGCAGCCTGTTTGGCTCACCGCCCGTGTACACCAGCTGGTTCCAGCGGGGCTTGGGCGAGGACCTGAATGCCACCGGGGGCGAGGGCGGTGTGCTGAACAACTTCCTGCCCCAAAACGGCAGGAAGCTCAAGAAGCAGCAGACCCTCTTCGAGGGCGTCAGCATGCTGGACGAGGCTGCCTCGGCCTCGGCTCCCTGCACAGCGTCGGCCCCCTGGGACATCCAGGGATCCAGCACAGCCTCCACCACGGCCTCCAGTTCGGTTAGCCTTACGCCGGGCAGCGACAAGCTGGACCAGCAATCGCTGGCCTCCTTCCTCCAGATGTCCCGGCAGACGCACAACAACACCCAGCTGGAGAAGGAGAACGCGCACTTTCGCATCTCGGAGGCCTGCATCACGGCCATTGAGCACGTCAAGTGGAGCAGGCGGCTGGAGGCCCGAGCGGATCACCACCACAGCAGTCCCAGCAGTAGGAATCCCTCGGAGCCGAATCTGATGCCGTATGTCGAGCAGATTGCCGGCGAAATGGAGAACCACAGTGCCGAGGCAGTGGGTCTGCAGCTCATATCCCGTTTCAGTGACCAGCAGCTGCCCCGCCTGAGCCACCTCAAGTGGCTGGTGTCCGAGCAGGAGGCGCCGCAGAAGCTCCTGCCGCTGCCGATGCCCAAGAAGGATCGCGACCGGGATCAGGAGCAGTCCAGCCTGACCCGGGGCACGTCCAGCTGGGCGCCGCCGCGCCAGCAGATCATCTTCACCGAACACCCCTCGGCGAGTCGGGCCCAGCTGCTGGCGAAGCAAAGCCAGCGCTGTGCCGGCTGCGGCATGCGGGTGGCGAAGCACCTGCAGCAGCACTTTCGCTACTGCAGCTACCTCGGCAAGTACATGTGCACGGGCTGTCACCGCAATCAGATATCCGCCATACCGGCGCGGATCCTGCGCTCCTGGGACTTTCGCTGCTATCCGGTTTGCTCCTTTGCCTACCGCCTCATCGAGCAGATGTACGCCTTTCCGCTCTTCCACGTCCCAGACCTGAATGGCCAGCTGTACAAGCACAAGGAGCTGGCCACGGCCAGGCGGAGGAGGGTGCAGCTCCAGATGGTCAAGGGGTTCATCGCCAATTGTCGGTTTGCTGAGAGGTAGGGCAATGTAACCACAAATATATTATGTTATTAATAATATTCCCCTATAGAGAGCAAGCCTTCTTCAATGTGATTCCCGCTCACATCACCCAGTCCCCCGACATGTGGTCCATGTGCGACTTCGTGGACGTTCACAACAGCAGCATGAGTCGCTCCATCAAGGAGGTGATCGCTCTCAGCGAACAGCACGTCCAAAATTGTGTGGTGAGTTCTTGAATCTTTAATTTTACCATATATAATTATTAATACACTTTTATTATCTCAATCAAAGCTCTGTACGGGCCGTGCCTTTGTCTGCGAACACTGCAAGGGTGGCGAGCTCGTTTACCCCTGGCAGCGGAAAACATATCGCTGCTATCAGTGTGGCGCCTGCTTCCATCACGGCTGCTGGAAGAGCCGGTGTCGGAGTCGCAGTAACAATGGCGAACCGTGCTCCAGGTGCGCTCGCCTTCAAAATCGGGCCAGCTAGCATTCGGTTAGGATGGTCAATCGCAAAAGACAACGCAGGAATGGAAGTTAAAGATTTAATGTAAGGAGAAATATTTGAAAATTCGCCTTTATCTGAAAAGTATTTATTTTTGATGTAACCATTGAGGTTAAAAAGTCCTTTCTATGTATCCAAGTTCTTTTGATTTCTTAGCCTTCAGGTAAATTATAAAATATGTCACACAAATATAAATATTTGTAATTTCGAAATTAATTCCAATTTCTCCCTAAAAATAACAAACCTTAAGTTTTCAGGGCGATATTTAATATATTTCTCCTCCATTCACGAAGATAATGATTATATTTATGTAAATACAGGATATCTGCGAATACCTGTGTATATTTTTTACTGTAAATAACTAAGTACATTACCAAAACTGTTACGAAAATCGTGTACCTCAAGCGAAGGATGAGAGCCCAATGTTGATTTTATACATATATAACACTAACGATATATCGAATATTTATTGTATAACATATTGTATGATTAAAGAATGTATTTTTCCTTAAACTTGGCACGAGTGTTTTATCGTTATCTACTGAGTCATAGAGGATATAAAATACCCCAAGCTGGGGGTTACATATTATAAATATCTATATTTTAAAATTTAAAACGATTAATAAAAAATTGTATACTTGATTTTATTCCCAGCTTCCCATTTTTGCCATCTTTTGTTCACTCACTCATGAGCAACCCAACACTATTCCTAAGTAGTGCGATAGATCGACTCAATGCTTAGGAACTCTTTTCGCGTGACTGAGTACGTAGCTTTAACTACAGCAAATGCAGTGTTGGCCATTCTTCACTTTAAGCTGTGAAATCCGATAGTGGCGAAATCGATCACTCTTTGGTAGCATTTTGTTTATGAAAATTATATCAAGGTCCTGCATACAGCTTTGCATTTGCTACCCATATTTATAAAATTCAAATTCACAACTACCCAAATCTGCATTTTTTTTGACAAATGCTACAAGCACGCTGAATGCAGACCTGATGGAAACGTGTTCGCACCAGCGTGACCGAATATGGTATTTTATATACTTTTGGTATATAATTATCTCGGATTTTGCTCAATTGTATATTTTTGGTATATTGGTGTATAATGGTATATTGGTAATTTAATATTCCCTGGTATTTTTCCTTACGTTCTAGATAGGGTTGTCGAAAATATATCAAAATATCGATATATTTGCAAAAAAAATAAATATTTTTATCATGATATTTTTAAGCTATTTTCTGATATTTTGTTTTCGGTCAGCCCCTACGAAAACGAGTTCCACTTATATATTTCTTTGCCAAATAGTAATTGGGAAGCTGACACAATACAGTATTGGACTTCACAACAGCAGACCATGCAACATTTGTCTAAGTAAGCACTACGGTATCTGACAATACCAGGTAGCTCGGTATCCTTAGAAAGGATGGCTTCGGCAATTAAATGTGTAGTGTGCGACTCACGCAGCTGTATGACTGATCGGCACGTAACAAATCGTGTATTTTGAAAGTCACTGGCGAAACAATATTGGAAATAACTTTAACTTTAACTTACAGTATTTTCCATTGCTTTAAGTAATAAAAGCTTAATATGAAGTATTT
>VNKF01008876.1:0-10092 GCA_008044355.1 Drosophila lacteicornis
CCTGTCAACTTAGCATAATTTATTACCCCTCTTAATTGCCTCCCCCACCTCCTCCCCCCACCCCAATTGAGCCAGAACTCTCATTTTATACCTACTCCTATGATTACGTAATCATAAACATTTTGTTTCCCCATAAATTCATAAAAAATAATTTTTTTAAACATATATTTTGATATAAAATGATTAAGTAATCATTGTCCAATAACGCCCCCCTCCCCATATAATCAAAAATAAGCATTTCGCTGACCCCCTCCCCCCCTATAAGGAATTTTAAGGAATAAGACACACACCAGTTTTAGTTCCAAAAAAATCCGATACGGGCGCGGCGGCGGAAATGCGCGGCGTGTTAACATTACTGTTGACCTGGTATGTTAACAGTACTGTTGATCTATGCTATGAACATTTTAATATAATTGAATTTGATAGTGCTGCTGGCCAAATAGTGCTGCTGGCTAGATTTAAATTTTAGATATGTATGTTGATTTTGAACTATTACATTATAAATTAAATTAAAGCATTTTTTGAAATATTATATTTTAAATGTATTCTTTAAATAATAAATAAATATATATATGCATTAATTAAGTGGAGCAAAATTTGATAAAATGTTATCAATAATACACAATGTATATGCCTATCCCAATATTATATTTTAAATGGATATTTTAAATAATAATTTCAGTATATATATATATGCATTAATTAATTGTATTAGTATATTAGTATATATTAGTACGTTAGAGTATTAGTAAATTAGTATATATATTAACTTATTAGTATTGTTAGTAATCTCTAAAATAAATTTATATTTTCTACCTATTATTTTTCTGTGACTAATATTTTCGGTAGAAACTGGTTACCTCTGAAGTTACCTCAGAGGAAGAAACAGTTACCTCTGAAAGGACTATTTTTTATTACCTTTTACTTAAGCAGGTCAAAGGATGCTGTATTTTTTGTGTGTTTAGCTTACTGTTTTTGTGTTTTTTTAGCCTATCTAGCCTATCTTTTTTAACTCTGTCCATATTTGCTTTGAGTCATTTGTCCTATTAAATTTAATAGTGAAAAAGTCACGTTTCGCAGACCTAATCATTGTCACAGTTTTTTTTTCTCAGTCTTTTATTTTCTATGTAGGATATGTCGGTCTTATACCTCTTCCACTTTTTATAGGCCTTATTTCGCTTCCGTATTACAGTTTGAATACTCCTATTGAACCATTTGTCTTCAGCATTACTTATTAATTTGCGTCTAACTGGTATTGTTTTGTTATAAAGGTATGTCAAATTTGTCTGGAAATATTCTAGTTGTAAGTTAACCGATGTCCGATTATATATGTCATTCCAATTTATTGAATTTAAGTCAATATCAAGTGGCTCAAAGTCAATACTTTTAAAATACCTATAGTCTATGAAATGGTCAGTATAATTAGCGTAAAATGTATACGTCAAGATATAAGGTCATGCTTTGAATATTCTGGCACAGAAAGTTAACTATAAGCCAGAGCCTTCTGAGGTTTGTTAGCAAAGAATAAGTCAAGAAGTGTATCTCTGTGGCTGGTAAAGTGCGTCGCTAGAGTCGAATTTATCAGGTGAAGGTTCAATGATTCCATAGCATCAAGTAAATTTGTTTCCACTATTAAAGTCTCCAGTCAAGATTATATCAATAAGTCAATATATCGATTTGGCCTATAAATACAGCCAATTAGTAAATTACTAGCAGTCCTAATATCTTTAACTTGCATAAATAAATACTCTATTGCACTTTCCAAATTACTCTTCCGAACAACCCCCGGCATGACTTGCACGATCAACACGGAAAACATTATACCCTTTACAACATATTAACGAATCACACATATTTATATTAAACCAAGTTTCAGACACACAAATAATATCGACATTTGAGTTGACAAACATATACCTAAATTCGTCTATTTTTTTGGGAGACTTTGTGCATTTATGTTACATATATGTAAACCTGATTTCTGCTTCACTAGAAGTCTTAAGAGCGCATGATTATTTGAATTATTATTTAAGCTCTGCATTGGTTATTTGGTAAAACAGATTTCAAAACTAAGAACACTTTAAAGAACAAAGAAAAAACACCATAAGGAACAACATTATTACATGATTTTATGTTAAACCTATTTTAGAAAAAATGAATAAAATATAAGAATACAAAAGGAATAAATTATAAATATATTCTAACCCCCTTAGTTTTGAAAGTGATTAACATCGCTTGTAAACTCCCCATATCCAGCCAGCAGATCTGATGAGCTTTCCCGCATCAGTTGTGAGAGCTTTTGCAGTCTCTCCACCGCCATCACCTCTCTCTCACTCAGTCGCACGTGCACAACTCCACGACGGGAAAAAACAGCTAACAGCAGCTTATGACTGTTAAGGCGCATCGCTTCTTTAACTGTTCGTTTAAATAAATCAGTGCAGCCGAATCTATGCCTAGTAGCTGCAGGCTTAGCTGTTGTTTTTGTATACGTCGAAATTCAGTGGCCGCTCTCTGTAACATTATTTTGTCGCGAGGGTTTTAAAATTTGACAATAATGATCGGATCAACTTTTCTGTTTGGATTTACTCGGGGCCTCAAGTTGAAAATATTTCGGAGTCGTGGTGCCGGTGTAATTTCCAGTGAGAAAGAGAGCGAATTAAACATGGTTTTAAAAATGTTCGCCTTCACTCAAAGGCACCCCATATAGCCTGAGATTCGCTGCCAATTTCGTGGTCTCCTGCGTCGCCAGACTTGCCTCCAGGGCACTCACCCTTTTTTTCAGTGCCTCCACTTCGCTGACCTCGGTTTCCAGAACCTATACGCGTGAGAAAAGATGCCTCATATCCTCCGAAATAGTGTTAATACGCTCTTGAAACACAGAGAGTATGCGCTTCTCTGCCTCGATGATCTCGGTTGCNGCTTCTCTGCCTCGATGATCTTGATTGCCATTCGCTCCTATTGAAATAAAAGATTAGCTGCCTCACTCCTATGTACTGCTCAATGATTCACGACAAGTTTTATGTTTATATTTAATGATTGCTTTTATATTTAATGATTTATATTTTGTTATTTCACACTTGACACAACCAGCCACTTATACGTTGAGATCGGAAAGGAAACAAAAAAAAAATAGTGTGACCAACATTCACTTATAAGGTGTGACGAACATTCATTCATTCAGAGATAATGCTAATTTTCTGCTGAGCATATAACATTATAGTGATGAGGGATTATCTATGTATGTTATGTTCAACACGCCCCCTCAAAAATTACGGGCAAGTTTGTTTTGTCGAAATTCTTAATTGCAAAAGGAAAAAAATAGTTGACTGCTTAGTCAATTGATGTTCATTTCACACCATCAGTAGATCAATCTAATTCGTATTTACTTTTTAAATAATTCTTTTCTAACCCCACCTCGAATTTGGGAACAAAATATTTGCCGTCGGCAACAACATCTTTCGTTTTGGTTGCCAGTACTGTTGATGGAACATAACAATCTGGTCGAAATGCTTCTAAATTTGAAAGGTTGTCTCTAATAATGTTCAAGGAGGATAAAATAAGGTTTAAATAAAAAAAAAAAAGTTTATTTTAATGTTTAAATGGAATTTGTACCTATAAAAAAAGGTATAAAAGACATCATCAAAGGGTGGCATTCCTCTTGGACCGATAAATAAACTATTTCTGCCTTTATTTGGCTTTAAAACAAAAAATTGAAAATAGTAAAGACATTTAAGCATTCCTTTTACTTCTCAAAACATCCAAGTCATCTGTTTGAGCAATAAAAACGATTAAATATTTCGATAACAAAACGATGAGAAAAAGTTTGTGAAAACCGGAGCACCTAAAAACGAAAACGTACGTTTTTAGTCTAAAACGAAAACGAAAAATTAAAGTGAAAGCCGGAGCACGCCTGTACATTCTTATACATATATACAAAATATAATTGCTTTCATTTAATGTGACTGGTGTGTATTCTGGGGAAGTATTACAAGATGATCCAGCATTTGATGCGAGCCCAGATAAAACCCAAACAGATCAATATATGCTTATAAAATTAATGTTCACTTAACTGCGTGCTAAAGAAATAAGACTATGCTGAACATTTCAGCTCGATAGCTCAAAACTGAGAGACTAGTTCGCGTAGCAACCGACAGACGGACAGACAGACGGACAGGCAGACGGACAGACAGACAAACTGACATGGCTAGATCGACTCGGCTGGTGATGCTGATCAAGAATATATATACTTTATGGGATCGGAGATGCCTCCTTCACTGCGTTGCAACATAACATAAAAAGCTCTATTTATATGCTCTTTATATTTATATTTTTCAAATCGTAACCTGGCTTATTTTCCATTCAAACAACATTGGAATCTGTTGCACGCAGATCAAGTTTGTTTTAAAATTTGGCCACGCCCACTTTCGCCCTCAAAAATCATAAAAAACGTAAAATAAGCTATACTCGTTATTTTCGGGTAAAAGTTAAAAGATACAATAAATGAATGTAATAGAGCGAACGTTTTCTGAAAATTTCAGTAAAATCGGATAATAAACATGGGAGATATTAGCAATAAGGTTAGAATTTTAACACACCGCCCTAAGGCACTGCTGTTGCAAGCTATAGCCGACAGGTGGCGCATTCGAGCCTTTGCCGTGCGATATAATGGCGCCAACTGCAATGAAATCAATCATATGACAAAAGAATATAGCAAGAAATGACTAAAAATAACATAATTCATTTTTTGACGCCGATCGAGCGGGTTTTTATGTGTTCCTATAAAATGTATCATTCATATTTAAGTATGACATTAAATTGTTTAGGTCGGGAGCTAATTCGAGAGGAGATTTATTTTAAGAAGTATCGAATTAGAGTATGATAATGTATGTACAATTTTAAATACCCTTTTAGTGTAAAGCACAAACGTTTAGGTACCGGGTATCTCACAGTCGAGCACTTTTGACTGTAGCTTTCTTACTTGTTTCTTCTGAAAGTGTTTCTATAGCTTTAATCACCCCATCATACAATGCTGGCAATGTGAGTAGTAAATGGGAAACTCGATCTATTTCGTCCATTTTAGCACCCGACGCTAATAGTTCGCCAACTAACTCATCAAAAAAAATGAAATGGTTCACTAGCGCCATCTCACTCTTGAGTTTGAGCGACAACAGCCGTTTGCGCACAGATAATTGTGACGCGAAACTTTTTCTTTCGTACACGGAATCCAGGATTCTGAGAATTTCGCGTGCTGTGCTGTTGCTTGTTGCAAAATTTTGGAAAGAGTCGCTCAAATGCTTTATAAGCGTGGCTTTAGCGCTCCTTTCTGCCTTAACCCAACTTTCATCAGTTTCTTCCGGAATCTCACTATCAATTACTTTTAAAATATCTTGTTCAGCAAGAAGTGCTCGAATTCTAAATTTCCATACAGAATATTTATCGCTGTCAAAGCGTTTGATGTTTTGCTTTGTCTTCTCCATTTTGGAAATACGTGGGTGTCTGTATACCCAATTTAATTTTGCAAGAAAATTTGTATGCACTTTTAATTCTTTATAAACACATAGCCTGGGCCCATTACCTATTGAAATAAAAGATTAGCTGCCTCACTTCTATGTATTGCTCAATGATTCACGACAAGTTTTATGTTTATATTTAATGATTGCTTTTATATTTAATGATTTATATTTTGTTATTTCGCACTTCACACAACCAGTCAATTACACGTGGAGATCGAAAAGAAAAGAATAAAACAAGAGTCGAGCACAGTCGACTGTGAGATACCCGGTACCTTCACAGAAAAAGGCCTTTTAAAATTGTACATACATTATAATAGTATACTTCGATACTTCTTAAAATAAATCGCCTCTCGAATTAGCTCCCGACTATAACCCGAAAATAACGAGTATAGCTTGTTTAACGTTAATTATGATTTTTGAGGGCGCAAGTAGGCGTGGCCAAATTTTAAAACAAACTTGATATGCGTGCAACAGATTCCAATGTTGTCACCAAATTTGGTAACTCTACCTCTTATAGTCTCTGAGATCTGTTGTTTTACACGGACAGACAGACGGACAGACGGACATGGCTAAATCGACTCGGCTGGTGATGCTGATCAAGAATATATATACTTTATGGGGTCGGAGATGCCTCCTTCTGCCTGTTACATACATTCTCGGTTGGCACTAACTCACAATGCCCTTGTACCCTATGGGTACCGGGTATAAAAATAGTGTGAGCAACATTAACATATAAGGTGTGAACAACATTCCCTTAAGAGATAATGCTAATTTTTGCTGAGTACATAACATTTTAGTGATGAGGGATTAGCTATGTATGTTATGTTCAACACCTCCTTCAAGTTCGCAACTCGGGCCTTCACTATATCAATCTTTGTTGTCATCAACTTGGCTAGTTCGCCGAAACGTATGTTCATTTCCTTAGCCAAATCCAGATCCGACGTCCTCGCAGCCGATATATCCTCAGATGTGTTATCCCGCTGCCGTTTTGAGACGGGACCACTCGAAGCTCGTTCTAAAGAATTTGTTGCACAGTGTTTTTTGTTACCGTGCTTCTCTCCTTCCTTTGTGTTGCGCAATTCCAGTGCCATCGTTCTCTCTCCTTTTTCTTACAAAAATTCGGGAGTTTATTTGTTGTTGTGATTTTGTTTGTGGTGGCGTCTGCTTGCAGTTTTTGTTAAATGTATAAACAAAAGCTGATCGATTGGTTTTAATTTAATTTTCAATATATGAAGTGTTGTTGAGAAATTAATTCGTTTCTGTATCCGTTTAAAATCTTAAATTTGTCAGAGCGCAAAATTTTCGTGTGTATATATGTATATTCGGGCTATTATGAAATCTTTAAGCTTCACGGCGCGAGCTAGGAATTCATTTTAGACATGGTGAAATTTTCTTAGAATTCTTCGTAGATATCGATTATGGGGGACGATTTTTGCGAAAAAAAATTGACCCGCCCTAATGTATATATATACACATGCAAGTATAAAATAATGCACCTGGTTTTGGAGAAAGAGTCATGTGCAGTTTTATAATTTTGTCAACACTAAACGTAAGCCAATTACACAACCTTCCCCGCTTTTATTTGAAAATACGACAGCAAACAATGATCAGGCAATCGCCGATCTGTTTGCTCAGTTTTTTCAAACTACTTATTCTCCGTCATCCGATTCAAACCAGACCTATTCTTATAACATGCCCAAATCAAACCTAATCTTCAGTCCTAGCTTAAACGACGGAATACCAGGCTCTGTGCTTAGGTATTGTGCCCAGGCCCTGTAGAGTCCCCTTCTAAAACTGTTTGTGCGTAATAAATCGTAAGATTCCGAAATCTTAATATAATATAACAATTTTAAAAAATTTGGGTTTATATCGTCTAGTCCAACAGCGTCCGATTTGATTTTAAGAATATTGACAAGCACTTCACACTGATTGACACACACAAATCTAAACCTATTATCACAGAGATTTTCAGGTACTGATCTCAGGTACATATTGTTATTGCAGATTTCAGGTACATTGCATTCTGACAGCCTTAGGTTCAGTTCTTCAACTTCCTGTACAGCTGTTGCCTTTTTGGTTACACATTCCATATGACTTAGTTTCTTTCCATGTTTGTCTAGTTTATGTTGAATTTTTGAATGTACGACTACAAAAGTTTGTCTTCGCAGATACAATTAGTTTAGTCACGGTCTGTCTTAATAACTTAAAGTGTCCGTGGTGTTGTGGAGTCCTATACCTTTTCCACTTTCGATATGCTTCGTTCCGTAATTTAATTGCCTGCTTAATTTCATTGCTTAACCATGGTTTAACTAAATATTTTTTCACTTTGCGTTTTATCGGAACATAAGTATCATACAGGTAGCTGATGTTGTTTTGCAGGATTGAGAGCTGCTGGTCTACCGTTGAAGATATGAAAATATTATTCCAGTTGCATCTGTCGAGTTCGGTCATAAGCAGTTCATAGTCAATGTTCTTAAGGTCTCTGAATACTATCGATTCGTCATTGTATTGCAGGTCAAATTTGTAGGTCAAATATATAAGGTCATGTTTTGAGAACGAAGGCACGATGAGTTGGTCATACAAATATATTTTATCAATGTCAGTAACAAAGAAGACATCTAACAAAGAGCTGCATGTTCTGCTGAAATGTGTTGGAAACACAGAGTTTACTAATTGTAAGCCTAATGTTTCTATATCACTTTTGAGACGTGTTTACAGCAACATGTTGCTATTGAGATCACCAGCTATTAAAATGTCTGCATAACTTAATGTAATACCTGATAGCAAATTAAGTACTTCGCTATAATTAATATTGCAACGTGGGCGGTAAATGCATCCGACAGGAATTTTCTTTGATGTAAATTGATTTACANATATTGCAACGTGGGCGGTAAATGCATCCGACAAGAATTTTCTTTGATGTAAATTGATGTAACATTTCAAGAAATAAATATTCAATAGGACTATTATCGGGATGCTTATATATAAACTTGCACTTTAATTTTTTACTAACATATATTGCTTCACCCGCCCCATGACTTACACGATCCTTACGATAAGCTATGTAACCATTACATGAAATTAACATATCACAGACATCTTTAACAAACTAAATTTCAGATACACACACACCAGAATTCACAAACATATATCTAAACTCTTTAAGGCCAGATATCTGTTTTGTAATTATTCCCAAAAGAGTATGACTATTTAAGACTTCTAAATTGTCTTCCATTTAAAATGTTTAAAGAAAATTATCAGTTGCGCACGCATTATGTATGAAACAAAACATTGATAAGACATTGTAAAGCACATAAAGTAAACAATGCGACGTACATTAATTTTAAATCTAATAATTACAAAAATTAGGAGTGAAAGTTTAATATAACAAATTGAGTAAAACTGCAGTGCAATTCGTGTGAGTTTCCACAGTTGGCTTGTATTATAAGAAAATTTAGATTTGGTAGTTTATTCAAGATACACTGTCTCGAGCGCACTAAATCTCAGCTAAGCAAAACTTTATGGAGATACTTATTTCAATTTTTAAATTAATTGGCCAGTTTTCCCGCGATTTAAAGCGTTTTTTGCGGAGCTTTTAATTTCACGACTTTCTTCTTTCTATTCTTCTAATTAGAATGCATGCAGTCTGCAATTAGTTCCTTTTGTTCATTAGAAACATCCCAATATTCCCCTTATTTTTGTAAAATCCCAGTTTATTCACATTATAGAGTTATGAAATAACTGTAAAAATCAACATGTTCGATCTTTTACTATTCTGCTGGAAAATGACAAATTGGATATTGGAATGGAAATTGGATTGGAATAAAACATTAAAAGTAACAAAGAAAAACCAAAAACTAAAACCGAAAAATAAAAAACATCGATAAATATTAAAAAATCATTCAATTTTCAATTTTTTTTATAATGTTTTCCTAACGCTACAAGTTGATAACTTATAATTAGTGCGATAGTCAAATAGGACAAATTAACATAAGTACAAGTTTGACGTACAATTTTAAATCATAAGTTTGAATAAAAATCTTAAAGTTACACTTAAGCACTAAAGGCTAATGAAAAGGTAGCTTTGTTTCTTTTGTTTTAAGTTAAGTTGATATTTTGCAGGTGTAATGTAAGCTTTGACTTAAACTGCGTGGCGCTACTAATATTTTTTAGAGGACTTGAAAGTTGATTCCATAGCCTAATTGCGTGTACAAAAAACTGTCTTTTTGAAAGCAGAGATCTGTGTCTTATTTGAATCAGGTTATTTGCTCTTCTAGAGGAAGAGAATCTTAGTGCTTCAAAGAAATAGGTAGGCTACCTCGAGTAAATTATTTTATGCAGATAGATTAACACTCTCAGTTTCATCCAGTCGGTCTAGTTAAGTTCAAATAGTCTATATGCATAGCTTCTCACATGGTCAAATCGGCGCAGATTGAATATAAATAAATTATTATATGCATTTTTGATGGCTGGCTGCATCGCAATTTGAAAAAATTTCGATATCATAAAAAAGTGTTGGGATTAGACAGGTCTTGGCAATTACCATACTAACATTTATGGGTAACTGACTTTTAACTGG
>VNKF01008884.1:0-13473 GCA_008044355.1 Drosophila lacteicornis
TATCTCCATTCCCTGCTAGTCCATGACCAGTGGTCACCTATTGGGATCCTCTTCTTAGTTGGCTGCCAACCCAAAATGCTGCTGCATACGAGGAGTACAAGAAGGCGAATGAGAGCTGCCCGTCCTCGGGAAATGGCAACGGGAATGGTAATGGCCATTAGCATAAGCACAGGTTTCGTGGAGAATTCATGGATAGAGATCATTGCGCGGCGACTTAACCGCCAATTTCCACCTGGACAATGAGGTGGACCAGCAGACAGGAGAGACCAGACACACAAAGATGCCTCGGGTCAACACTCCTCAGCTGGATCTGAAGCAGCGCTCCAGCAGTGGTAGTAGCAGCAGCTGCAGGGCCAGGAGCAGCTCGTCCTCGTCGGCGGCATCGGAAGCTGGCCCCGCGGCATTGGAAATCATAATTTAAGTAATTTGTTCGTTTGACCGCGTTTAATTTGAATTGAAAACGAACACAGCTGACAGTATGGCCGTTTGGCCGTTTCGTATGGATTTTCGGTGAACACCATAAAACCGGTCACATTATGAATCAGTTTTAGCTAGCTAAGGTTTAGCGCTGGTGAGTATTAGGCTCTAACGCAGACGAACGAAATACCAAAAACATACCAGAAAAATACCAGGTGGCGCGAGGGAAGACTTTGGGTATTTCTAGAGCGGGATGACGAACAGAATACAAAATTTAATAAAACGGTCGTTCTCGACTATTGGTCTCTCACTCTGTCTTACTGTTTCTTCACACAATTCAAAAATATAGATCCCGCCAAACACAATAATGTATTCAAAAGCCCAGTCCAGGCGTTTAGAAGAGCAGATAAAGTTATAATAATTAAATTGGTAGAGGCCAATTCAATGATAAGAGATTTGGGCAATATTAAACATTTGCATAAAGGCCTGGAAGGAAATAGGTCCCTCGATGACTGAGATGAAGGGGTCAGAGGCGACGGCCACCGCCCGCTGCTGCTTAGAGCAGTGTCTGGGTGGACAAAACCTTCATTGCCAAGCTGGATAAGGACATGTACAGCAATGGACAGAACCGGGCTCAGGAGCAGTACCAACTCTAACCAATTGTATGGCAGCAAGGATATGGTGTACAATCAGAGTCTTGCATCCATCAGAACGAAGTAACTTTGAATCATTTCACCAGTCCAACAATTTAGTTGCAGCAGGAGTAGCTGCGGCAACCAGATGGTGGTAAGAACAGAATCACCAGGAAAGAATGTTGGTTGTGCATGGTCGAGAGAATCTGGGCGACGGCGTTGGTGGTCATTGTGCGCAAATTAGCTATTCCATGCGAATTGTCTTTTAAATATAAAATAAATAATTGTAAATATAAAACAGCTGATTTAAGATTGGTATGACCGCATCATTTACCCCAAAAATGCCGAAGAGCGTTTTAAGAAGCGGTCACACCGTTTAAAAGATTAAATCTTTTTCGGCTTGCGAACTGTTTTAGTGTCTGCGTACTAGGCTTAAGGCATTAATTAAAAAAAAAAAGTATGCTTTTAGTGTAAACATTGTTCCTATAAAATGTCAAAAGTAAAAGCGTTGCAGATCATTGTGACACCGAACGATAGACAAAGGACCATTTTAATAAATCCATAGAATTTTTAACCGAATACTGCCGAATAAACAAGTTATATTCCACGAAATTCTCGGTTATGAAAGGTATATTTCTGCAACGACTTACCACTAATACAATGAACAAAAAACTATCGCAAGCTTTGATCAGTACCGACTGCGTGACTATCGTAAGAAAATATTTGATCACTAGAATTATTATTGGCGGGATGTTAGTTATTAAGAAAATAATAATTTTAAAAAAAATTCGAGTTCTTATTTTTCTATTTATTGCGTGATAGGTTGGCAGAATCGACCACTGCGCGTTGGTGCCCCTATTATTTGTCTTCATCTTCATTGCGGCGTAATACATTAATATTACCACCAATCAAATGCATTTACACATTTCATTGTATAAAGATTCTCTATAAACTTGGTTTACAAAACACAGCTGAAAATACAAGTCACACTGGTTCCCGAACGAAATATATCACAATTTCGCTCACGGAATTCCGAAAGCAATTTTCGTCGATGTTAGTACTAGGCTGGAAACTGTGTGTGCAGTCCTGGAATTCTTGTTGGTATTTTTTAGTACATTTCGAACACTTGTTTTTTGTCGAAGCCAAAAGAATATATATCTCACAAAAATGTCGGATAAACATTACCAGGATATTGATAAATTCTGAAATCTCTACTTGGTGTTTACGTTGCGATTTTATGCGTTACACAAGACGCGTTACAAATAATTTTCTGAGAAAAATATGTAAGAAACTGTAATATTGATTTTTCAGTTTGCAAGGAAAACATTAGCTCAGATTAATTTCTTAACTGTTAAAAGAAAAGTTGACTAATATTATTTCAAATGAAAGTATATTAACTATAATAGCACAATAAACCTATTAATAATCATTAGTGTTTTTATTTGTTCATAATATCCAGAATCGGAATTCTAAGGAAATCCAGTACAAAATGTGTGTATCTGATGGATACAAACACATATACAAGTGAAGATGTATATACATACATAGGTTCATGTTGACATAAATTTTATAAATGTGAATGTACATATATTATTCAATATGTGGTACTATATTGCATACATATGCATGTGTACTTATGTATAAACATTCAGTTTATTATATTACATACATAATTATATATATATATATATACTAAAATGGAAGGCATACATATCTAAATGTAATACACGAATACTTATATATATTTTATTTTTCAAATATGCAGTTTGGGACTTAGATAGTTACATGGCTCTAAAAAGAATAAAGTAGAGCTCCTTTTTTAGATTTCCAAAAAAGCTTACATACACATATTTGCGATAAATTAATAAAGATATCTTTGGTTTTTAAAAGTATATTTTAACTTTAAGTCCTTCAAAACGCTGCTATACATATGTAAATATGTAAAAAATTTAAATTTTTGGTAATTTTCTATTAACGGAGCCCCTTCCAAAAAAAAAAAAAAAAAAAAAAAAAAACATAGATATGGGGTGCTTCAACGTACATTTGGGTATATAAATTATGTTGGGGACGCTCTTAGTTTAGTCACAATCAATCTTTAAAGTTTAGCCTAATTCCCGATCGGTACAGTGGTCTGTGAAGCTTAACATTTTTGACAAATTGTGCTTAGCGTTATCTATATATTTCGACACTTTGCACACTTTGAATACATTTATGCGTGAAATATAAATAAAACAAAAAGTTGACAACGTAAAACACGTAGTAATTAATGACTTTTAAATTCTTTTTTTTTTGTATTTCAATATTAAGATTATATTATATATAAAATTATAAAGGATGTTCCATGTCCTTATTTTCGTTAAATGTCAAAATCAAAAATCGGCTGTGCAAAATAACCTAGAATTGAAAAGGAAAACAAATTAATCTCGCGTTAATCGTTGTCAAATTTTTGTTTTATTTATATTTTACGCATAAATGTATTCAAAGTGTGCAAAGTGTCGACATACTCGTATATAGTATGGTATTTACGCTAAGCAAAATTTATCAAAAAATTTAAGCTTCACAGACCACTGTACAGCGACGATCACACAGACAGGCGCTTGAATTTTGTGTATTCATAATTTGTCAGTGTGCGTGTTTGCCACGGATTTTGTATGGGAATTAGGCTAAACTTTAAAGATTTATTGTGACTAAACTAAGAGCGTCCCCAACATAATTTGTATACCAAAATGTACGTTGAAGTACCCCCTATCTGTAGTTTTTTTTTTTTTTTTTTTTTGAAGGGGCTTCGTTAATAGAAAATCACCAATTTTTTTTAAACTTTTAAAACATAATTACGTTATACTCTTAAATTACAATTTTAACTAAAATATTTACATTTTCACTTCAATAGTATGTCATTGTCTAATAAAAATATTATTTGCCTCTACTAATAGAGAGGATATTTTTAATTTGGCTATTTTGGTGATATTCTTTTGACTGATGTAATGTGTACCTAATATCAAAAATCGGTAAACAATTTTATATTTTTATATCCTAGCAGGGTACTATAATTTTGTACTGAAGTTTGCAACGCCGTGAAGGAAGCATCATTACTTCTCTGTTTTTCAACGTATTTATATAAAGTTCGAGATATAGATGATTTTTACAATTCTAGAATAACAGTTTCGATTTTATTAGATCGGACAACTGCATCATATACATAGCTGCCAAACGATCGGTTGATTTATATGAATGTGTAAAATTTGTACAAACTTTAATATTTTTTAAATTTTACCGAAATAAATCGACTTTCAATAATCCAATTGCAGACTGCAAGGGTATACAAACTTCTGCTTAACGAAGTTAGCTTCCTTTCTTGTTTAAATTGTAATATTTAATCTTACTTAATTTTTGATATACAAAGCAAACATTTACCTTTTAGAAATGCATGGTAACAGACATTTCATCAAAACGTTTTGTATTTTTAGATATAAATTCAATTTATAATCATGACTAGACACAACCACTTGGGCTGCATATATCTTGCAGTAATATTATCTGCAACATTGGCTGCTGGGATTGTAACGTCAAGTGAAAATGAGGATGAATATTTAACCCAGAGAGGTATAGTATAAAAACGTATTAATTATAGCAACTTCAAGGAATCGGAATCGGGGGAATCGGAATCGTCCGATATGAAAACCAGAATATGAATTAATTAAAGGACAATTGTCCGGAGGTATCACCGTAGATTTTTTATTTTTTATTTTTCAAAAATTCAATTCTTAACTAGAAAAAAGATTAATTGTTAAATAAAAAATAAAATTAAAGAAACTCCGACGGATACCTGCAAAATTAGTTGCAGAAGCTGTGTGTAAAATTTCAAAACTATTGGTCAAGTAGATTTTTAGTAATCTTGTTCACCGACTTTGAAGATGTCACTTTACAGGAGAGCGCCTTCAAGTTTTGGCTCCCCATACATCGAACATAAAATTACCTCCGTTCAACTACCCATTACTTCGTTATTTTTGCTCCGATCGATGTCAAATTCGAACTTTATATTCTTAAGATGTTGGGCATTCATTAATAAAAATTTAAAAAAAAAAATGGCGAAAAAATGCTATAAGCTATATTTTCCTCTAGTGATTTTTCGAGCGCCATCATCCAACGGTACTCGCCAGTCGCAAGAACTATATTTATATATCCAAATTTTCTTCTACATTTTTTAAATTTTCTATTCGTTACAGAAATCATATTAGAGAAATCGTATCATGGCTTGATTCGCGAAAATGAGACCTTTGTGGAAATAACGCCATTGATTAAAGTTGACGAGGAAAAGATATGCAATTTTCACATTCTGAAAAAGCCATATCATGAAATACCATTTGAAGTAAGTTTCTTAGTTTAGTCTCTTTATATTATTAATTCATTATTTCTAATATTTCAGATTGAATTGGTTAATAACTTGGGAATTTTAAAGGCACGACGTACACTAAATTGTGAAAAGCGTAAAAGTTATCATTTCGAAATCGTTGCAATATATTGCGATGGAACGCCATCAAATACGGCGAATGTTCATATAACTGTTATCGATATTAATGAATATGCTCCGACCTTTTTAGAGCCATCTTACGTAACGGAAGTGGACGAGGGACGTCTCTACAATGAGATTTTAAGAGTCGAGGCAATCGATAAGGATTGCACCCCACTTTTTGGAGATGTTTGCAAATATGAAATACTCAACAACGATGAACCATTCGCGATCGATAACGAAGGGTCTATTAAAAATACTGAACCTCTATCTCATCGAGCATCGCATAATCATATATTGTCTGTCGTTGCCTATGATTGTGCCATGAAGGAATCAGCCGCGATTATGGTCAGCATTAAAGTGCGTCGTGTGTGTGAGGCAAAGTTTTTGGGAATGCCGGAACGCATCGATTATACGGTACATACATAAGCCAACACAAAAATATTGAACCTATGTAAAGGAACACTGCTTGTTCAATTGCTCTGTAAAGAGCACAATTATATTACAATGTTGGCACGCTTACAATTACTAGGCTAATTCTCACACGAATTCATGAATTCATATTGACAGGTGAGATGCCAGCTGTTTATTGGCTGAGTTCAGCGGGTCTCGCCAGACCATTTCATGATTTGAGCGCAAGAATTCGGCCTAGATTAAAGTTTATTACTGTTTAATAAATTAATAAATTAACAGGTTCGGCATCTCATCTGTCAATACGAATTCATGAATATATAAAAGTAACAAGTCAGATTTTAAAATGTTGGCCGAATAAGAAAAAACATAGGTTCTATAGGTATATCAAGTTTCATTTAATAATCTAACAATATTTACCTTTGATTAATTCTAGTCTGGGAGCACGGAAAGCCTCCAATTATTTCCAAATGCCCGCCTGGATTTGTGTGATACTGCGTGTAGCAATGAGGACTTAAATATTCGTGCATCGATAGCTCTCAAGGTAATTTTACATTCGGGGGTGCTACAGAAAACGATTTTGCTCCAACTTCACTCAAATTCCAAAGCACCGTGCCCCAGACCGGGTATTTGGCGAAAATCGAAATCACCCATTATTTTTCCTGTGATTTTGTCCAATTTTCTGATTAAAAGTACTTCTTACTGATTCGCTCATGCCACCTAGTCCGATTCGTATTTTCGGAACTATGGCCACTATTGTCACCTATTATTTTAATTTTTTTGGTTTATATTACATTGTTTGCAAAAGTTGGCAGAGTGTTTTTATACCCGGTAGCAAGTATAAGGGATTTATAAGAATGTATGTCAACCAAGAATGTATGTAACAGGCAGAAGGAGAAATATCCGGCCCTATAAAGTATATATTCAACACCCAAAAAAGATAAATGTTGCAGGAACATGTTGAACAACACGCATTGGTGGAGCCAACACAGAAGAGGCATACACAAAAACTTTATTGTTAAATAACTTTTTTATTCATCGCTCAATTTTAATCAAGTTTTTAGGGCACATACGCACAAATTTATTTATTCATACATATTTAATTTAAATCGAAGAATTCGACTTTAGCTTATTTATACATTCTCTATCATTTTCGAGGGCGGTAGTGTGCGTGGCAAAATTTGTGCCCTATGCGTACCGGGTATAAAATCATGTGCCAAGATTTTATTTTATTTTGACAAAAAGCTTAAAAAACTTAATTTAACTTAAACTTATAGCTATTGGTAAACACAATATTTTGTACAAGGATTGATTTCGTTTTCAAGATAATAACTATAACCAAAGTCACGCGACACAGACAGAAGTCCATTGATTTCAGGCAAACGTTAAAGAAAATTTGTATGCGGTTAATTTTGAAATGTTACTATTAATATTTCTTGATAATGTACCCTGTATGACTTAAAATGATCGATTATTTTTTCTTTTATTTAATTTGAATCAATGTCGCACGCGACATGTCGCATGTGACACTTCCGTCATACTTTTTTATGTCGTTTTGTACCTTTTTAAGTACTTAGACGTAAGATCTGCTTAAATAATTTTTAGTATACTCAAAATATTTTTTTATTTTCAACTTTAGTCACAAACTAAAAAACAAGCAACATAAATGGTTTATTTATTTTAAGTGAAAAATCATTTTTCTATCAGTTGCTTTCACTCATCTACATTAAAAAAAATGTTTAATTATATATAAATTATTTTATATTAACAATAAAATTCGTTTTCAACCTTTTGGCTGCGATTGACCTTTTTGGAGAATTACCATTATATATTTATGTGGCCGTTATTATTACATTAGATTGTATACAAATCTTTACTTAATAATTCTTAAACCACTTTACTATATTTCCAGACTAAACACATCTCATTTGGATGCGATCGCGACATATCAAATTGCACTTCGCGGCAAAAAATGAAGGACCTCTTGCCTCGCAAAGCCGAATGGACCAAAGTGTTAAACTATGACGAAGGTGTAGAACCCATATTTCATTTCGATGGCTCCACTGGTGTAGTAATACCTGATAGAATTATTGACCATTATGACTTTTCGACGCATCCGTTTAGTATATTGACAATGTTTCGACATCATAATATTCAGGGGTCAAGTTCGGAAAATAAGCACGTAAAGGAGCATATTTTGTGTAGTGCCGATGACCATAAAATGAATCGTCATCATATGGCATTATTTGTTCGCAATTGTCGATTAATTCTATTATTACGGAAAAATTTTAACGAAGGTGATCTAAATATCTTCAGTCCAGCGGAATGGAGATGGAAAATTCCAGAAGTTTGTGACAACGAATGGCATCACTATGTGGTTAATGTTGAAGATTTATCAAAAGTTGAACTCTTTATCGATGGTATACGGTTTGAGAACTCTATTGAGGATCGTCACAGTAATCCGGAGGTAATTGATGATTGGCCATTGCACGCCGCCCATGGTGTTAATACCTCATTAGCCATCGGGGCTTGTTATCAAAGTTTAGAGAATCGCTTAAAACATGGATTCAATGGTGACATATCTGAGGTGAAAGTCACTCTCGATGGATTTTTAACACCCGAAGATATTAAGTGTGGAACTCTTTGTGCAGAGCATTTATTATCGCCTAAAGAAAATGGTAAAAATGCGATCCAAGCCAACGGACAAATGAATGAAATAATCATTGAAGCCAAAACGAAACATGAAATAGAGCAATTAATGCGTAAAATTCAATATATCAATATTAAAAAGAATCCAACAATAGGACGTCGAAATATTGAAGTTCGCACAGATTTAACTTGTAATAATCAAAGTTATTCGCTTCGCTTACCGCCAATCGAAACATATATAATGGTCAATGAACCGACAGTTCCAGTCGGTATGGATATCGATGTTGGATCGTCATCGTTATCGGTAAATATAAAAACAAAGTAATAATGTTAAAAAAAATAAATTATTAAATTTAACTTGAATTCATTCAGCTGGTTAGCTCATCTGATCAAGATCCTGCGCTGGATTTCACCAAAATATTAATATCTGGTACAAGTATAAGCTATTTTTATTTCTGCAAATAATATATTATACCCGGTACCCATAGGCATCTCTGACCACAAAAATTATATATGTATTTATGCCCTTGTAGAAGGAAATATGATTTTATACAGAAGTTTGCAACATATATGCGGCTCTATAAAGTATCAGCAGCCGAGTCGATCTAGCCATGTCCAAACTAGTCTCAATTTTTGAGCAGTTAGGGCCGGTTCCTACCCTCCCTGTCAAAATTTGGAGGCCAGATAAAGTTCCGGCTAATAAAATTTTGACTTCCTATCGTACAAATGTGAAAGCTAACTTTAGCCGAGGCCCAGACTCCCTGTAAAATATTTTCCGGCCCGGAAAATAAATATTTATTTCCGATAACCGATAAAAATAGGAAAACACGGACGGCTGTTTTGAATGTTTTCGTTTGTTTGAATGATTCTACCCATCTTTTCGTAGATGGCAGAAACAGAAGTAGAGTCTGCCACTCCTCTAGCAACTATCCCGCTTTTTGGCACTGCTTTTCTTAAGATGATTGTACTTGTTCCTTAACGTCTTCCACAGCCTTAACGTCTTACTGCCTGGGCAGTAAGCTTAAGAGGAAAACTTTCCAGGCTTCGACCTTAAGGTGTTTTCCGCTCATTTTTTTGTACATTTTGTTCACCCAAGTGACAGTTTAGTGCCTTACAGCAATTATCGATAAATAACAGTAAAGATAACAGTGCTATGTTATTCTTTTAAAGTCAGATAAATTTTAAAAGGGCAGGAAATCAAATTTATTTTATCTGATTTTTTTTTTTTCGGACCAATAACTGTCAGGCAGTTTGACAGGGAGGGTAGGAAACGGCCCTTAGTATATATCAAATAAAAACACCTCTTAATGAGGTGAGATTAAAGTGACGATGGCACATTCAACTCAAAAAATTTCTGATACCAAATTTTGTGACGAATAACAGTTATTTAAACAAAAATATTTAAAAAGTTTTTAATTAGTTTCAAAATCGGCACTTAGCTGGAAAATTAAAAAAGCAAATCAGGCAGCGTGCCGATTTTGAAACTAATTAAAAACTTTTTTAATATTTTTGTTTAAATAACTGCTAATGGTCACAAAATTTGGTATCAGAAATTTTTTGAGTTGAATGTGCCATCGTCACTTTAATCTCACCTCGTTAAGAGGTGTTTTTATTTGATATCTGAAGTTTTTTAAATGACATACGTACATACATAGGTCTCCCATTGTTGTTATAAGTTTTTGTTTGAAACTCAAATGGGAAAAATTCACAAAAAAATGCATATAAGAAGTTGATAATGAGAAAGCGAATTTTCGGAGATATGTGTTATTCCCCGAAATATCTCAAGGGCTATACGGCCTCAAGTGACTATAAAAAACATTTTAATCTTGAAAAAATTAATTTGAATTCTAAATTCTTAATTATAATATTTAGAAAAATTTGGTCATTGCAAAGTAATTATCATATCAACATACTTTTCCAACGACATATAGCACGTTTTCATTTCGGAAAGGCCGTTGAAATCTTGTTTATTGAATATCTTTTGAACGGAGTATCGGATCAGGATGATCGAGGTGTCATTCGACGCGTATTTAAAGCTAGATCACAACAACATTAAAAATTTGGGGATTTTTACTCCACCGGCCCCAAGAGCTCAAATTTTCAAAATTTTCAATTTCGCACTTTCACTCTCATTTCTCCTAAACTAATCCGTTTTTGAAAAATATTAGTATGCAGTTTCAAAGAGGTTTACAATACCTTTTGATCAAGATATAAACGGTTCTGATCGGACTATCGTAGCAGTTTTTCAATTCTATGGCTGTATATAGTAGTCTCCTTGCGCACCACAGACTCGGTGCTCATCGTCACTACGCGGGCTGAAAAAAAAAAAAATAAAATTAAAAATTTTTTATTTTAAAGTTAGTAAACGTTTTTGTCAGAATTTAGCATGACTAATTTTGTAAACTACAAATTGTACTCCAATTTAAACCTCGTGCTTATTTTATTTAAGGGATTTAGATTTTGGTACCGGGTATTTCATTTACTTTTGATTTTTTTTTTTTACAATAATAAATGTATTATTTTGCAGGAACAACAAATAAATTGGTATCATATCAGGAAATCAAGCTGGGCGTACACATTTTGGACAAAATCAACATTGACACGCAATCAAGGAAAAGCAAAAAATTTGATGATGGACAAAATCAAAATTTGGATTCGTGCAGCGTTGTTGTATTTCCCTCACTAAATCCGGATCATGAAGATATACAAATTGATGGCGATGAGTCACTATCCTCAACGATGGATATTAAAACGAATATCAATAAAGATGGCGTTGAAATGTTGGGCAAAGACACCATTCATAGCTATTTGAACGTCCTACGATCCCTCGTTTATAGTAATAAGAAACCGGCGTACTATCTGAATCGAGTATTTAAGCTTTCATGTGCTCAGCTTAGTTCCCAGTTAAAACGAACTGAATATACACTAACACTCACTGTATTACATCCTAAACAGACATTGTTTAGGTCAACGTCAAGTCTGCCATCATCTACGTCTACCTTAACTAACCAAAATGCTGTTGGTACTAACAACATTGGAAGCTCGTACCACCTTAATAGTGGATCGAGCAGTGACAGCGACAATAGTCAACAGGCAGGTGAGTTTTCACTTAAAGTATATCTTATAAGGAAGCGCAAGTTTACTCTTTTCGAAATTTTTCTTTCTCTTAAAAATGCGATAAGCTTAAATCGAACCCCTTATCGAGAAGAAAAGTTCGATATGGTATATCGACCAAAATATCATATTAAAAAAAGTGAGCAAGCTACAGTTGAGTGTGACCGACTGTGAGATACCCGGTACCCAAAGCATTGTGCGTGAAATTAAATAGCACACGGACATGAAAAAAACAAAATATTGACAAATAAAGACAAAAACGTGTTAAGCAACCTTCTAAAAAGTCAAATGATGCTAGGAACATGTTGAGTAACGTTCAAAAAAGAAATTCTGGCGCTGTATTACGAATTAATACTGCGCCCGAAAGCACGCAACACTTTTTTTCGCTACTGCCTTTGTGGCCGCTCAGAATCATACACAGAAACTTTATTGTTTAATAATTGCCATGTTTATCATCCGATTTTACTTAAATTTTCAGAAAACGTCCGCGAATACCAATATATTTATCGGCTCTAGCTCTTATAGTCTCTGATATCTCTGTATATATATATATATATATATATCGATATATCGGCATTCGCGGACGTTTTCTGAAAATTATAGGAATTATGGCGAAATTAATGTACAAAAAATGTTAACTTCTCTGTTTTTTAAGTATTGCTATAAATTTTGAGATATAGCAGTTTTTTTAGTGTTCTAGAATTACGGTTTTAATTTCATTAAGATCGGACAACTATATCATATAACTGCTATAGAAAAGATCGGTCGATTTATATGAAAATGTAACATTCTACATGTAAAATGTAAAATGTACAAAATTCGATATTTTTACATTATTACAACATTACTGAAATGGTTCGGTTTTCAATGATCCAATTGCAGACTGCAACTTCGGTTTGCCGAAAGTAAGCTTTCTTTCTCGTTATGTAAATATATAGATGTACGCTTGGTGGAAAAAGTAGACTCGGTGGATATCAGCATGTTGTTTTTTATTGGCAAAAAATTATAAAAAGAAGTAAAAAAAGTGGAAAGTGTCGTAATTGCATCGCGAACACACAGACTTTAAATTAAACGACTTGACAGATTGCTGCAATTTTTTCCCAATAAATTGTAGGCAACAAATGTAGTTGAAACGTTCCGATCTAGCTAGAACCGTTACATTTGGCGTGCAGACATATGTTTGTGTTTGTGTTTTTTCATCGCGAACACACGTTGCAATAGGTCATAAAGGAAGACAAGAATTTACCGTTAATCGCGCTCCCCGCGTTCTCTTTTCAGTGTTTCCACATTATAGAGTTATTTCATGAAATAACTGTAAACATCAACATGTTCAATCTTTTTTATTCTGCTAAGAAATGATAAACTGAAAAGAGCATTAAAAGTAACAAAGAACAACGCGGCCCGAACTATCAATTTGAAGGCGAATAAACCACAAAAACAAAGTAAAATATTGACAAACTCTTCATATTATAATATAATATATTCTGATAATTATCAGAATTGGAATATTTTTTTAGTTTATCAAAATAAAAAAGTTTTTTGTCAATCTTTAAATCTTTAAAGGCTATACAACCCTTGCAGAGGGTATTATAATTTTGCCATGATATTTGCAACTCAGTGAAGGAGACATCTCTGACTCCATAAAGTATATATATTCTTGATCAGCATCACCAGCCGAGTCAATCTAGCCATGTACGTCTGTCTGTCCGTCTGTCTGTCTGTCCATCTGTCTGTCTGTCG